>JAOVVB010094502.1:0-13240 GCA_028570985.1 Heterobranchus longifilis
GCCTATTGGAACATCTCTACATTTAAATGCATAGTGACGTTTTCTTCACTCTTTTTTCACATTTCCTTCAACTTTTCCTTCAGTTTAAGAAATTGTACGATAATCCGTCGATGCACACTTTCAAGTAACACATCAGGGAAAATCATAAGTAAACACCCCCCAAAAAGCAAAGTAGCCTACATCAAAGTTGACATGCGGTGCTACAGCAGGTTCCTAAAAACGTCGCTCATCAGGTCAGCGACTAAATGTTGTTTCACTCACCATGCGCTGTTCAGTGTTCACAATCCTTAAATGTAATCTCACAGGCAGACACCGGCTCCCCACACCTCCTGGTTTCCGCTCTGCTCTGATCTACTGAGGCTCTCTGCTCCCTGCAGGAGAGCAGCGACCCCACCTCCTGCCATGCCCACCTCTGATGTACCTGCAGCGGCCATCTGTCCTCCTCTCACCCCGCACAGGACACGCATGGAGACAGGGAGAGAGCAGCAAGCATTGTGTGTTAAGGGTACAAATCATAGAGTTAAGTAATGTTACAACTAGTAGCAATAATAACTAGTACATGACTCATGATGATTTAATGCATGGATTAATGCAGGTTGTGTTATGGATTCCTGTTGCTCACCATTAACAAATGATCAAGTCACTATGACTTTATGAGATTAGTTCATACTTAACAGATCAATTATTACGGAATGTTAACTCACAATTACCTCATACATTTAGATTAGGAAAAGAAAAAAAAAATTATATATATATATATATGCACACACACATCAAATTGGTTGTCAGATGCAAACATTTACATGTTGCTGCACCAAACTAAAATCATCTACCAGGTGCCAATTGACAAATTAGAGTAAGAATGGACTGCAATTTATATATAGTGTATGTACATGTAGGCCTGTGTATGCATGTGTATGTACATACACACATAGGCCTACATGTATATACATGTACGTGCCTAAATGTATATACATGTAGACCTATGTGTATGTACATGTATATGCATGTAGGCTACATGTATATGCATATACATGTACATACACATAGGCCTACATGTATATACATGTAGGCCTATGTGTATGTATATGCATGTAGGCTACATGTATATGCATACACATAGCCCTACATGTATATACATGTACATATGCATGCATACACATAGGCCTACATGTATACATATACATATATGTGTATTTATATTGTATGTGTATTTTTTTGTTACTGAGCATATTTGGCACTCAAAACTGTCCTTCTACAAGAAAGGTCTATCTTATCTGAACTGGAGGAATGTATCATGAAAACGTTGTTTTTTTTCATTGGCTACTTCCACCCTCAAAACCACCACAAAAAAAATCACGTCATTGTCACAGAACCTTTATGTAAAAACAGAACATGTCAAACAGAAATCCATCATGCTGGACCTCCACCTGAACAGGTGGAAGAGACACACACACATCATTGAATAATAGAGGTTGAACATCTTTTGTTGCAGAGTTTTCTGCAAACTTTAACAAACCTAAAGTGCATACAGCATTTTTTTTTTAATGAAAACCTCCAGAAATATTAAAACATAAAAAGTGACTGGAATTTAACCACAGGTTAAAAGAATAAAAGCCCTGGATAAGGACACAAAATAAAAGCTAAAAGGCAAAATTAAAAACTGGATGGCAACTTCTGGAATATGGTGACAATTGAAGCTGGGCAGCTGCTTCTGGAGGCCACAGTCAGAGTTAACTTGTTTTAAAGAAACATGGTCAGAAAAAAAACAACAGGTTTGATTTGAACAGGTTGGTGAACACGGCTATAAAGTTGTGTAATTGGTGAATCTTATTTTGTCTGTCCCACTAACTGCTTGATGAGAGAAAGCTGCAGCTGCACCAACTGTTCCAGGTGGTCAATCTGTGAAAGGAAACAAAAGAAAATGCATTTGCACTTTAAATTTCAAGTTTCTTCTAGATGCTACTCAAGCCATTTTTTTAATCAAAAGATGACCATTAACTTCTAGTTTTACAAACTAAAAACAATGTTCTATAAAATGGAATAACACAAGTTCAAAGATGCTTTCCAAAAACAGTGAAAGCAGTGCTGACCTTAGACGTCAGGTTCAGACAGCAGCAGCCGGAGGTCTGAGGGTCTGGGGTTCAAACAGAAAGACCAGTTAAATTATAGAACGTGAGTGTTATAAAAACACATACATACCATTAGTTTTTGTATCAGTTTTGCATGGAGGCTCCATTGCCTCAATAATCCTCTGAACTGCATCTCCTGAAAAGCAAGATACTTACTACATGTATTTATTTAGATTCATTAATGAATCAGTTAAAATCAGTAAACATAAATAGTTTAAATCAATGCAATTAATCATTACTTGTTGCTCTTCTTCCCAGACCCTAATGACACATTTAGAGCAAAGCAATATGATGCATACCAAAAATTGTGAGAAACTAAAAAAAAAATCCTGGATTTGCTAAGATATTTTATTGAATTTATGAGGAAATAGTCACACTGTGAAATTGTAATTTGACCTACCATTGACTGACACAGCAGAAGTGTTTTTCTTCTGCTGGGGAGACTGTGGTGCCGGCTCTGGGGTCGTGGTTCGGCTGGTGGCAGCGATCGTGTTTTCCAGCCCGCTTTGTGTTTCAGGTAGGGGCGGGGGGGAGTCAGGTGCAGCTGTAGTGCTGGCAGCAGTAGACACGCTGCTGGATGTTTGGTCAGCCTTCTGCGTGGTGGATGGGGGAGGATTACTTTTGGCCTGGGCCTGTAGTGCATCCAAGATCATGGTGGTGAGGTGCCCCCCGCCCCTCTCAGTGGGCAGAGTGAGCGAGAGCACGTTAGCAGAGCCACTGAAGGACTGGACGGTGGCGAGGACGCCATTCAGCAGCTGGCTTTGAAACATCTGCAGCACTTCCTCTGGAAACTCTGCAGGGAAGTGCTCGTTACCTGTGGGGGGCAAAGACTTGTATGAAGAAGTAAAAGAGCAATTAAAAATAACACTTGTGGTCGAGCTTGAAATAATTTCAGATAGCAAGAATGGCGGCCCTTTTTCCTCACCAGTGAGGGTGCAGCGGGTGATCTGAAAGGGGAGCTGCAGCAGGTGCATGGGGATGGGCAAGACACGGGAGAATGGCACCTTCTCAGAGTTGCCGTAATCTGCGTAGATGACACTCATCTCATTCTCACCGACCTCCAGGACCACCGCACGGTACCAGTTATTGTCAGCTGAAAAACAGTTCAAACAGGGTGTTTAACTCCATGTATATGCAGGTTTGTGAGCACCACACGTGTTTGCCTTCATGCCACAACCTCCAGAGGGTTTTTGTGCATTGTACTGCCTCGATCTGTTTGTGTATTCATGCATCTATGAAATGTGCAATATAAGAGCAAATAAGAACTCCCATTTAATTTTGGAGGAAATGTCTAAAGCCAACAACATGTACAAAGTTAGCAATCTTCCATATTTTGTTGCTCATTAACAGGGGCTGGCAACCGTTTTGATATGAAGTGCCATTTTTAAGTTTTCTTGTTAATCAGTGTGCCATGTCAACATTAAGCCTGCCATCGTCTAATGAGCCAGATCTGACAGTGTTCTTTTTTTTCCCCACCTGCGCCACATTCTGTGAAGAAGGCAACGAGTACTAGCCAATCAGAGGAAGAGTAGGACGGGTCTTCACAGAATGCGGATGGGGAAAAAGTAAATCAAACTACCGAAAACACAGGCCACGGTCCTGCCAATGTCTGTGAAAGAGGTCATTTGGCATGCGGATGAGAGGGCACTTCATTTCCAAGAAACTCTCTTGCACACTTACTGCTAGTGTACCCTTGGGTAAGCTACAGCGTGCCAGTGGTGGCACCTGTGCCCAAGGTTGCTGACCCCTGATCATTAGGATTCAAGGCTACCAGAAAACCTTGAAAAGCCCTTAAGAGATGACAAAGATGACTCTACCTTCACAGCTGCCCTTCAAAATGGATGAGTCCTTACCTGCTACGAACCTACAGACGGCACTGAAAACTCCATTAAAACGGGCCCTGTTGTTAGCAGAGCTGCGGAATGTATGCCAGGCTATAGTCTCCTACTTGCATACTGTGTTTACAGAGGAGCCGCTCCTACGCTCTGCAGCACACGCTGTGTAATTAAATCTACTAGCAGACACCAAATTACCAGCTTGGGTCTGCAGGGGCAACAACTGCAGGTGGGGTCTCAAGAACAGTCAGAGGGCGAACATAAAAACTGGATGGGAGAACGAGAGAAGATAATTCATGGTGGCAGATTGTGTGTGTGTTTCTTCGGAGTATAATAACTCAATGATGCATCAGCTGGTCTGTCCTCTTACGGTCTCTTGCCTGTAATCATTGAACAATGTGTGGGAATGATACTGCCTGAGCGATGGGGTTTTCCCCTGCTGACAGTATCTATTAAACTGCAATTTCCTCATAAACTATGATGTTGAAAACTAATGCACCGTGCACAACTCAAATGTAATCTGTTGTCACATACATTTTGTCAAACAAGATTACATTGTTTTAGCATAAAAGCAAAATTTAGATGTATCAATATGATGTTTCAACATTAATATTATTCTCCATTATGCATGGCTAGATTGAAGTTGCATTTACTACTTTTCTTGTAAATATGTTGCTTAATATCATATTAGGATGTGAATTCAGATGTTTGCTCATACAGTCCTTCACTTCATATAATCCTTCACTTATAATTTACCTCTCTGACACCTAGTGGTTTTAAGGGGACATGGCAATGCTTACAAATACACTGAACTAGCCTTGCTCACTCACTCAATGCATGTCTACAGTAGTGTGTGTGTGTATTGTTTTGTCTCTGTGTCCTAACTTATCAAGAAGTGTGACAAAAGTTTTGCTGAGGGAAATGAGCAGTGGAGAGGATGGAGGCCATGACTAGCAATGCACTTTGTTGCATCAGGAAGAGCTGCATGCTATAGCAGCGTATATTACAGTGTGGGCAGAGACCTTATGTCTATCTGGCAATGTGACAGAAAGACCACATATCAAAGTTGATCTCTGCACGTGATGTACAGAATGTATTTATGGAATAATGAGTGTTTCTCACCAGAGAACTGGGTGCAGCAGGCAGCCCCAGCAGCTGGTCTGCTCAGGACAGTGGAGGATAAAGAGGGCTGAATGTTGCTGCAGTAGGCAGCCAGTTCCATCATCACCTCCTGGAGCTTCTGCTGGTCCACTGCACAACAACAACAACAACAACAACAACAACAACACAGCAATTTCAACAGGAAGTAATACCACATTTTCACCATTTGTGCATCTTCTTATGACCGACAGGGATTAAAGTGAGAGCTCTGACCTGGGCTGCGACCGAGCAGGTAGAAGAGGGAAGGACCAGTGACGGCTGCAATGCAAGGCTGAAAGGTTTCGTTGAGAGGCAGCTCCACGGTCTTCCAGTCCACTGGGAACGATGGGGCTGAAACAAGATTACAACACACAGTTTCAACCAGGCTCCCCAAAACATTAAAGCATTGCATTTCATCTTCAGGACACCTGCACTCGAGCTGACCTTCTGGTGGCGTTGCAGTCCCGCCCTCAGCTGCTATCTCTTTGGAACCGGCTCCTGTCTGGTCGGAGGCCTGCGCATGTATTTGGCTGTGCTCATTTTCCTGTTTTTGCTCTTGGAGTTTGTGTCCAGAGCCTGTGCTTGCATGTGTCTCTTTGGGAATCGCTCCAGGAGCTTTGGCTAGTTGCTCAGAAATGAGGGCAGCTGCCACATTCTGCCCTCTGCTCTCCAGCTCCACACCGTAGCCCTGTTCAGTGACAGAAAGGACACGTGCAGAGAGCTGCTCACCATCCACCAGAGTCTGGAACCACAGCAGGGCCTCGCTGCTCCACTCTGACCCCAGCGGCTCCACACCTGAGTCCAAACATATACATCGTGTAAGAAACGTGATGGTAAAACCTTGTTTTATGCCCCGTTTAACAAACTATCCAAGAAAAAGTCTTTTATTACTTAAATGTGTGCAAAATGTCAGTCTAGTGTTTAGGCAGTCACAGTGAAGAAATGTTCTGGTCATTCACTTGATCTCATTTGGCATTTAATATCACAAGTGATTTATAATTTCTACAAAGTTTTGGACAACATTTGGAGGTGACAGCAAATCCCCAATAAAGAAAAAAAGATATCAGCTGCTATCATTGCTGCTAAATAAGAAAGCATTTAATCTGAGAAATTACTACCTGTGAGCCAGCAGCGAATTGCCTGGAAAGGTAGAGTCAGGAGTCGGGGTGTGATGGATCGAAGGTGTTTCTTTTCCACCATCATGCTATAACCATAGTCCACAAAGTCTACAGACACTCCTTCAGACAGCCCGTTTACCATCGCCCGATACCACTCTCCATCACCTGGGGAGCAAAAATCACATTTTCTACAACTAAATCCTCCAAAACTAAGAAGTAAAAAAGATCATTGTGAATGTCATGTGATTTTGGCTGTTGGGAACAGTTCCATGTGTCGACAGATAATGTGTTCAACAATTGCACTAAGTCATGAAAATGAACTCATTCCAGATAGCATTAGAAATCACGACCAATGAATAACTTGTTTGCCAGTGTATCTAGCAGTCTGATCACAACCAGTAGTACAGTAAATAACCTCACCAGGAAACATGGCACAACAAGGCTCCCCCACTTTGGGCTCAAAAGGCGAGGCCTTTGCCTCACAATGCTGTTTCAACTCCGCCCCCAGCTCTATCAGCCGCTGATGGTCTGAGAAACACACAAACACATGAAGTGAGAAAAGGTCACAACAAAGTATCAAAAGCATGAAATTATCATAACCTTTGTATGATATACACACTGCAGTGTTTCCCATAGCTTTTCAGGTTACTTTTCTGGGAGTGCAAAGAAGAATTAAATGTTAGAAATAATCTACAGCCCTTTAGGCTGAAGAAACAACAAAACCTGCAAGATTGTTGATGCGGCAGTAAATCTCTCCAGGGTTCTCCACGACGCTGGCCAGCAGTGCCACTGTCTGGCCGTCACTGGGAAGCTCAGCACAAGACCACACCAGAGGCTCACAGGCTGGGCTCGGCACTGAAGAGCACAATCAAATGTAAAGTTAGGGCTGCATGACATGAGGAAAATATGCGATATTCGATAATGGTGTTCATCATTCATTGCGATAAATAAACAGATAAAGTGTACTCAGTTCTGCCTTCCTGCTGCTTTCAGTATACTGCTAAAATACAACTAATTACTTGTTGACTAGAAAACAGAAAGGAAATTATAAGTGCAGTTTTCTACTAATACTTTCTTTTAACTAACTAAAAAAAAAGTTTTTTGCAATGTTTCAGTCTTTTGCGATGTGTTTATTGCACAAGCTGATACTGCAATGACGATAAAAAACTATTTATTGTGCAGCCCTAACATATAGGCCTTACAGTCTGTCCACTTGCACTTGTAGTTTATAGACAAAAATGGAAAGTTAGTCATAAAATGATCTAATTAGAACTATTCCCCCTGTGTTTTAGATATAACTGGATATCTTTATTATATCAAAATGACAGATTAATTTCAGACACTTCCCACCTTGTGGCTCCGCAGCAGCAGCAGCAGCAGCAGCAGCGTCAGCAGCAGCAGCAGCAGCAGCAGCAGCAGCAGCAGCCGTCTGGTCAGCCTGCTGGTCACTACTGGCTGGAACAGGAGCAGGTGCAGCGAATCCTGCAGAGATCAACAGCTCGGCTACATTGGCCTGAGGATCACTGGCCTCATCAATCACGGCCACCAAAGCCTTGCCCTCACGTGCTCTCTGGATCTCAATGCGCAGTATTCGATTTGATACTCTCCGCTGCAGGGCCAGCAGGCAGTCTTCCGACCAGCTCTCCCCAACAGGCTGCACCCCTGGAAATGATTGAGAGGGTGCGAGAGGCAACTTGTTTCAGAAAAACATGCGTTTTCAAATCTGAGAAAAATTCACCAAACAAAAGTATTTGTGGTTTTCAAAAATAATAATTGTGACATATACTTGCATATTATGCTTATTGGAAAAATGAACATATTCAGGGGCATTAGGGAAATATTTGCAGTAGTACAGATCAAGGTATTTTCAATGTGTGTGTGTGTGTGTGTGTGTGTGTGCGTGTGTGCGTGTGTGTGTAACCTGCTGGTTACTATCCAATATAGACAATAAGTAGTTTCGGGTAGATTTAGTTTGAAAAGTTGAATGAATAAAAGAAAGGAAACCTATTAAAGAATATTTATGCCTGTGACTCCTGTGATCCATCAAACATAGTTAAATACACTTTGGTAAAGTTCTAACCATATAAATGTGCATTATGGCACATATACTACCTGCTAGACCACAAGGGATAGCCTGCATGGGCAGCGCCAGTAGTGAAGTGCTGATAGGCTGCAGGTGGCCTAAATCCACCTCCTCAGAGTTGCCAAAATCAAGGTAGCCGACACAGACGCGTTCCTCCGATGAATAAGCCAGAACTTTAGCTCTGTACCACTGCTTATCATCTGGAAGAAACACACAGAGGTCAGAGCAACTGTCCCATACTGCAATGTGTTAAAGGCTGATATACTGTCAATATGTACATATGAGTCGTACCTGAGAACTGAGCACAGCAAACTGTCCCGGGGGCCGGCCTGAAGTTGTGGGGGGGCGGGGCCTGAGAGCAGTGTTCCCTCAGCTTCAGCTGCAACTCCTGAATCACTCCTGTAAACCAAAAGCTCTTAAGTTAAAGATACATGTCAAAGTCCAGAGGTTTACGTTTGCGTGTAGCAGATCAAATGCTACTTACTGGCGTTCTCCACCTTCTGTACGATGATGTCACTGGGTGACTGGAGGTGGGTGACCACAACAGAGAAGGAGTCACCCATGACCTGCATCAGTGGCTCTGGTGGCTGAGCCCAGGTGTTGTCATCCTTCCCATCAGAGAGACGCTGGAAGTTATCCAAGGATGCACTCACCATGGCCTCTGAGCGAAAATCAAACGTTTGCACTGCTAAATATTCTAAAATGGTAGCACAACAAATCCAGATGCTGAACAACCCAATTACATGTTGACAGAATTTAAGCCAGGGTACCTGTAAAATATTTAGTGTATAAATTAAATGACCTTCAGGACTTTTAATACCTTAAAAAAGGCATCTGTATATTCCATATTTCAGCAAACTGTGCAGTGTAACCAGTGTGCCAGCTTTGTCCTGTATGTCACAGCCCTGGTCTTTAGTCTGATTTGTTATTATTCTGTGATGGTTAACTACATATGGCTTACTTATTTCTTGCTGAGTTGGTGCTACGTTGACAGTTTCCTCTGCTGCATAACTGTGCTCATGTAGGAATGTGCTCAACTTCTTTCCTAAAAGATACAGTGGGAGAGAGTTGAATTTATGGCTGTATTTATGACTTCTGCAAATGTACCCATCATAAACACAGCATGTTTTTCACCATACTCTATATAACATACCCTGGGAAAGCAGGATATCCACAGCATGGATGCGATCATTTTCTAGTGTGTCCACCAACCTAACGGTCACAGTCTTGCCGGCCAACATCTGTTTCACTAAAATACAGCACTCAACTGACCAGCTGCTCGCTGCTGGCACCACTCCGGCGATACGACACTCCATTGCCTGGAAGTAATAGATGTAAATGTTAGTGTCATCATGCCAACTGTAAGACACTGCAACTGTCAGTGTGAAATGTTATGTAGTGGAGTGTTTTATCATTACGATGCTTAAAAAAAATTAAAAACTAAATTTGAGTGGTGTGAATATGCACTCACGCATGGACAAAATGGCATGGTATTAGCAGCCAGGGGCTTGATCCTGTCCACGGGGACATCCTCTTCATTGCCAAAGTCGATGTAAAGGATATTAGCCGTCTTCTGGTCAGCTGCCAAAGTCTGGACCAGGCCTCGGTACCAGTTCTACACACAGAATAATAGATAGATAGATAGATAGATAGATAGATAGATAGGTGGGTGGGTGGGTAGGTAGGTAGATAGATAGATACTTTATTCATCCCCTTGGGGAAATTCACATATCCAGCATTTTCCGACAAATCAAGGCAAAACACACAAGTAGCACAGTTAAAGACCGAGCCAATGTGCATATTAAAACTAGTCTCTTATAAAATTGCTCGAGAAGGCCTCTGCTCACCATATCACAGGAGAACAGAACCGCACAAATCTCGCCAACATGGGGTACATGTGTCATCGCTGATGGGCAGCTGTATGTTTTCTGAAGCTCCGTGCTGATGCTTTGCAGAGCTTCCAGCAGCCCGGGACTTTGGGCAAGAAGGAAAAACCTGCCAGGGCTGTAGAACTCCACAACAGATGCCTAAAAGCCACACACACAATTACAACAAAAAGGTATTTAATTAACATGGGCTAGATTTGTCTTTACAGTTGAGGCAAACTGGGTTTGTTGTACCTGGATGTCCGTTCCCTTAATGATTTTAGCCGGATGCAAGTCCTTGAAATAGACCCTCTGCAGGCTGGATGCATCTCCCTAATTCCATAAACAGAGGTTAAACATAGATAACAAAAAACATAGACCAGAAATCCTTTAGATAGGGTTATTTTTTATTTATTTAAAATCATTAAAATGTCAAGCTTGGCTTTTTAGTTACAATTACCTTATCCTCAAGCAGGCCGGCTCTGTCTGGCAAAGCTGTGGTTTCCTTAGATTTCTCTCTGAGATTACAAGAAACAAGTGAGTGCATATTGGGCATTATATCATCACAGCTGACAGACAGTGGTACTCAGGGTTGACCCAGCTTACATTGCAGGTTCTGGATCAGTGGACTTGCACATGTGTCTGTGTGCCTTCCAGTCTTCGGTCTGACACACCACTGAGCAGTAAGGTGTTTTCTTGCAGCGCTTACACCGAAGATTTCCTGTCAAATGAATACTAGTTAATTACAAGCGGCTAAATGCACCAAATTTAAATACAAAGATGACAAGAATGCTGACATTCACAAAAATGTATTGCATACCATGCACCATAGTGTGAGGATATATTTAAAATCAATACATAAAGGCATGGCACACTACAACTTTTTTTATACAGTCACTTTTCGAAATGTTGAGAAGAAAAAGCGAAAAGAGTAATCAAGAGTAATAGTGACCTTCATTATTTTTTAAATGCAACTGCACTATAAGCTCTGCATAGTCCTAAACAGCTCTTGACTGTCTGTGCATATGTCTGTTTCCCGTCTGTCTTTACTCATGCCCAAAATCAAATTGCCTTTGTGGATTAATAGTTGCTTTGAACTGCATTTGCCTCCATTGACAAGCATCTGATACATTTGCGTGTTATGCCTTTCACCAGAAAACATCTTGCCGTAGCTGAGATAAGAACACATGATCTGAAGACAATCCTCCATGAGTCTATAACGTATTCATGTTGTCTTATAAAATATGATGTTTAACATGATTTTTTGAGAGTGCCATGCTCCAAAACTGTATCTTAGCAATGCCACTCTTATGTGAGATCTGTCTTGGTGAGGCAGAAAAAAGCTAAAAATACACATTTAATTACAAACTTTGTTTAAGAAGCATTACTGCTCATTAATAAACATAATGTAAATGTTCCAGAATTTGCCACTTGGGCTGATTTTAATCAGTGTTTGACAGCAGGTGGATAAACACTTGTATACTGTTGGCAAACAATGGTGCAAGGTTACAGGAACTTTACATATCCCTTCACATGGAGTTGTGACTTAAATGGCGACCATATTACCTTGCTGCCCACAGAAGTTGCAGAAGTATACAGTCAGTGCTGGTGGAGTGGATCCTAACACCTATGAAGACAAGAAAATGTGGAAAAATGGCAATGTTCAGCAGAAAACATTGATTTAGCCAATGATGAAGAACTGCAAGTTTGTTACATACTGCAGATTGGTCCCTGCTGACCGGTGGATTTATAGGGGCTGCAAAAAAAAAGAGGAGAAGAGTATTTGCTGTTAAGAAAGTACAAAAAAGCATAATGCATATGTACAGTAGGCTACATCCACAGGCTGACACCAGTCCACTGCACACACTTGAGGACATGCACCAACCAACAAATTGAGAGCAGATTCAGATTCAGACAACTTTATTGATCCCAAGAAGGGCAATTCATTTGTAGCTTGCCACAATCAATCACAATCACACAGACAACAGCCAACATGGTACATGCCAAAAAAAACACAGATTAACAAACACATAGAGGTCAGTCAAGGAGAGAAAAGTCATAAATAAGTAAGCGATAATAAATAAATACAGGAGGCAAGCAGCCTCATCAACATAGAATCATCATGTGTACAGTTAAAAAATGAACATGGTTAATATAAGGTCTGAGGCAACGTTATATATAAGCTAATAATAATATTGCCATGTTGCATTGCTGTTTAGTTACTATTCGCATAGAACAGTTGTCCAAATGAGAAAAACAACAGGTATGCCAGGCAGGTGTCTCTTAATGATGGCATTGATTTACCGTCCCCAATGGCGCTTGACGCGGGGCGGACAGGTGTTACATCGGGCGTGGGGTGTCTTGGAGGCGACGGGGTGGAAAGAGTCATGGGGCTCGATGATGGTTTCCTCAAGGGCAGGTTAGGTCGAACCAGGTTTAGAGAAAATGACCGGTACATGGCTGCAGCTGCCAAGGTCATGAACATGTTAAGTCGGACCGTTTATTAAAATACAATTATAGCATGAAGAGTGCACAAACATTTCGTTTAACACTACAAAAGCACTGCATTCTTAGCGAGATAATTAGCGGTGAGGCAGCGACCATTAGCTACACTTCACGGTGATAGATGCTAGCAAGCCAATGCAAACGGCGACAAAACTTACAACAAACACACTTAAATAATGGTATACTACGAGACACATCTAAATATATAAACCCAAACAAATAAATGTAGCGTTATCTGTACTTTATGGTTTTATATTGCGCAGACGATTTTTTACCTGAGGGCACGTGTTGTTAGAAGAGGTAAGTGTTGCACATGCGCAGTATCCTCGATTGTGGATAGGTCAAGGGGTCGTGGCTATAAGGTAACCCTAGATTTGCCAAAGTCTCGCGAGATGGGTATGGTTAGGCATCAACCTCGAATGGTATGGCTAGGTATTATTAATTATTTTTTTTTACAGTCTATGGTATGGTTGGTCGGGAAATAGGTCTCGCGATAGTTTTTGCCCGTTTTCGCCGTTTTTTGCAAATTTAGGGTTACCTAGACACGACCAGGTCAAGGTAG
>JAOVVB010094512.1:0-13239 GCA_028570985.1 Heterobranchus longifilis
CGGCTGGCTCATCAGGGACTATCTGACCATTTTGATTCATACACATTCACATTCCATACATACTTAAATAATTATTTTGATTGTGTAAAGCTGCTTTGCGACAACGACAATCGTTAAAAGCGCTATACAAATAAAATTGAATTGAATTGAATTATTCGATAAGAAAATTTCTTCCCAGTGGCTCACCTAATGCACATTTTAAGAGAACAAATGAAATAAACGGCATTCTGTATCAGTCTAGTAGACAGGAAGCAATGTCTGCCAACTCCTACAGTTGTAGGATACTAAAGATATTTAAGATTATTTAAGTTGTTAATTCAGAACAATAATGACATAAATACCTGGGTTGTAATCATGGCTATTTTTAAAATCTGTACTGTCAACTTCCATGGTAGCTGTCTCCGTGCTCTGTATTTCTCACATGGACTCATGAAGTAATATTTCAGGTCATCTCGTAAGCTTTCCTCCAATGTCTGGTCGAGGCTCATGGACATAGTGTTACTGAAAGAGACCGCCAGGAACTTTTAGAAATGTAACAAACGTGTTGCTTGAAGAAAAATGATATCTGCTTATAAGTCAAAGTTCATATGTCAACATCCATTTATGGATCAATCAATCAAGTCAAACTATTTTGTCAAATGTGTCTAGAAGGATTCAATGATCTGTCAAACTACTCCAGATGATTCTGCATGTAACCTAACAACAAATTCTCATTGAACAAAACAAAACAAAATCTGCTGACTGCGATGCTTATTCCCTTGTGACATGGTTATTCTTAAAATGAGGAAGCTCCATTCTTCCTTCATGCAAAAAAAAAGAACATTTGAACCACAAAAAAACTATTGCATCATTCTTTTTAAGGGCATTGACAGCGTTTGTGGTAAAAGTCCAAGGTTAGGCAACACATCCAAAATACTGTAAACAAAACAGTATTCATGTTCACAATTCTAATAGAACTCAACCAAAACTGCAGGTTGTCATAAGAATATACAGTTTCTTTATAAAATGGTAAAACTAATATTTACAAAAAATAATTATGAAAGTTTTTTTTAAATGTAAAACTACAATTATAATATAAATGACATACCTCTTAAGAAGACGTCTGCATGTGTAAATTACAAGAATCATGAAGTACTTCTTACCTTGGTGGATTGATTTTTGGTATGGGATTAAGCTCCATGCTCCATGCTCATGCTGCTGGTTAAATCTCAAACTGACTGACCATCTTACACAAAACCAGTGTACTTAAACAAAAAGCTACTGACCAATCATTAATCCAATGACTCAACAGTGGGAGGCGTTTTGTTGTACTGAATCCTCTCAGTAGTTTACCACAGTAGTGTACAAAAGTAACATCTCATTCTCATTCTCATTCTGTAATCCTGTTCGGATCAGCACAGTAATGGAGCCCATGGAATAATTGGGTACCATGGGATTTAAAAAAAAAGTTTGAGTTAATGTTATAAGTAGGTTATTTACATGCTACGTAATATGTACAGTATATTTTTACATTAAAATGTTTCTCAGCAGATATAAAAAAACAAAAAAAGAACATTAAATCACATTATTGTAAGAGACATTTTTTTAATTTAATTTTTTAACCATAGCATTTTCAAATTTCTGCAAAATAATAATACATCAGGGATAACTCCTAGAGGGCGGCTTGAGCCCAGAGACTTTTTGTGTTTTTTGTGTTTTCATTAGTTTTGACTACGTTTCCCAGAATGCACCTCGGTCAGGTGATGGGAGCGCTCACCTGAACCGAGGTAGCTCATTAGTTATGTATAAATAATCATGTGTTTAGTTGGTCATTGTCTTGCATCTATTTTGTCATATTGCTGTTGTGAAATGCTGTTCAGTTTTGTTCGGTTCAGGTTCATAGTTTTGTTTTTTTCATAGAGTCATGCTTGGTTTGTTCTTGTTTGAAGTATATTTGTTTGTGTTTTCTTTATATTATTAAAACAACTTAAAAGTCTTCACCTTTGCGATTATGCCTCGTCTGCACACACAATACAATCGTGACATAATTATAATAATAATAATAATAATAATAATAATTAGGAACTTTGTATAAAAAAATCCTCAACAGTTAATTTGATATTTTTGTTAAACCCTTACATTAAAAATGCCAGTGTATAATTTATCTTTTTTCCTTTTTTTAATATCCATATTGAAAGAATGAAATGAAATTCAATTCACAGAATTCAAATAAAAGAATAATAATAATGACAATTTCAAAAGAACGGAAAAATTACTGTTTAAATAGAGTGCCAATATTTTCAACACAGTTTTTGGATGTATCTTTTTCTATGGTTACTGAATCTCCTACCTACAATAAATAAAATAGGATTGAACAGAAAATGCATAGTTGAATAATTTAAAATTAAAATAAAACATCCATGAAGGTTGAACTACTTAGCTAACAATATATTATCATTCCTTTCATTATTTCCTGACTTCATGTTATCTTCAATGCCACTGTTAGGACTGGGCTCGTTAGATGTCGTTAGAGTGTGTTTCATATCAGTGTTATGTGCAAATGGCTCAATTTCCTCCTCTGGCCCATTACTGAGCATCTGAGACTCTGCCTCCACATGCTGATCCGGGTCCTGAGCTGCTGCTTCCTCCAGAGTGTCATTCTGCTGGGTTTCCTCATACAACCTCTGCTGCTCTCTGTGGTGTCTGTTTGGAGGAGCATCTGGCTGATCTGCAATGTCAGGTGGAGGATCTTGACGTCGGCCTCGCAGGAGCCAACGAACAGCTGCTTGACTAACGCTGTACAAGACCACCTGTATGAAAATAAAAGATCAAAAAGATATTAGACATGATGGCAGTTGGGTGGCACAAAACTGGCATTAAACTGTTGCCTGGCAATCAGGATATGCTTATAATTTATAATTTCATACCAGGTTGGAAAGTACAAGTAAAATAAGCAGAGGTATCTGTAGTGTAATGGGCAGGTCTTTCAGTAAGGCCCGGAGAAACTCATTAATGCCTTGTCCCAAGTGCATTACAGGGTCTGTAATAAGGGTGGTGAGGGTCATAGTAATAACCTGTCAAAACAATCATAAAACAGGTCAGACAGGCCTGGAAAAATTAGTCGTTGATTGAGTTGATAATTGTAGCAGTGAAACATTATGAACCTTCATTGGAGGCACTCGCAGGATTGGATACACAATCTGGACCTCAAAGTACTCCTTACAAGGATCATCCTGTAAAGTCCATGTGGTCCGATACCACTCTGAAATGATATGGAGAAACACCAACAATTAAACAATTTAATTTCCTTTCAGGATAGCAGTGGCAGCAGTCTGAGAAAGTCAAGTGGCAAGAAGACCAAAGAGTTTGACAGGCTGTATTTAAAATCGACTTACCTTTTAAATTATCTATCCAGTCATTTTTTGTCCCTCCAGTGCATTTATCCATCATTTTTTTCCATTTTACAATTTTGGCCTGGTTTTCAGCACAGGCAATCTAAAGAATGTCAAATTCACATGAAATTAGCAAACAAAGTTTCATTTACACTTTGTATACATCATACGTACATTACAACTATTAAAGCTGATGATTACCGCTACAATCACTTAGCTTTTGCCACTATAGACAACTCGGTGAGGCTCAGGGATATACTGTGTATATAATAGCAATAACATAATCCTGACTGACATTATTATTATTATTCCAAGTCAGAATAATTTTTAATCATTACCTTGTAGAGAAAGAACCAGTTCCACACTAGATTGATTATGAAGAAAACAGCAAATATGCTTCTAAATTTGATCAAGGAAACCATGAACAACATCTCAGTGCAGATTACAGCCACAATAATCAAGGCTATGACAAGGACCTGTGTAAAATGTTTGCAAGTAATATATATTAAAGCAGGAAAATAAATAATCCTGAACAAATAAAAAACCTCAAGCACTTATGAGGACCCAAGCACTATGACAGCGGCCCTATTACATCATAGTGTGGGAAGGGAACTATTGTTTTTCTAATGATGTTTTTTCTTGTTCAATCATCCGGGGATTTTTGGAGGTTTTAACTTTCTCAAAAATACATGAAAATCAGCACATAGTTTGGAACCTGCTACCATGAGGACGCTGAGTGTCTGAGATTTTGCTCCATAGCGTGTACAGGCTTGCACGTATACATGCAGAACTCGGGACACAATTAGGTCTCATTGAGCTAAACAGCTTTCACTATTCATGCCATGGGCTGTATTCAATAGGGAGTCAGTTATTTTGGGTTTTTTGCAAAAACACACTCAATGAAATTGTATTTACTTCTCCTATGTAATTTACAGTATACGATCGTGAGAAATATGATCTCAAGACATTGAGGATGCAAAATTGCAAAGGCATTTTTGATATCTCAAACGGTAAAAAGGTTCAGACGTGGTGAGGCCGTAAGCTTATGGCAAAAAAGGCTCTTAACTTCCTTTGTTATATATAATTATATAGTTATATAATATATTATGTCATAATGGTGACCTTTAACAAGCTCAATATGAGCTGACTTATGTAATTGAGTGACATCACATTGAGTGATATCATAGTTTTCCCCCCTGCATCCCAGTTTTTTTGGAGGTCTTAACCTGTTCAAAAGGCAAAGAGGTGGTCTAGTGTCCACCTTGCTCACAGTGTCAAGCTCGACACTGAAAGTGTCTTCAAAGTGCCCCTTCCAGGCATCATAGTGCATTTCAGCAGTTACAGCAGTGGGCTGCAGGTATGATTGTGAATCTCTCTCTCTGTCTCTCTCTCTCTCTGTATATGTGTGTGTGTGTGTGTGTGTGTGTGTGTGTGAGAGAGAGAGAGAATCAAGCAGATGAAATGTAAAATCAATAATAGTACCCCAGAAAAACAACAAAACTTAAATATACTCGCTAAATAAACGCTGCCTTTTGCAAAGTAATAGTGCACATGATGTGAGCAGCTTTATTTCAGTCATAATATACTCAGATCAACACAAATAAAAAACAACAAATTCAAAAAACATAGCATAACATAATAAGCTCAAAATCATATTGTTAACCGTAATGGTTAGTAATAGTCAGTAGCATCGTTTTAATGTCTCTTTATGGTGGTAGTGTCATGTTTGCCATGGGTGTTTTTGTGTTTGTTGTGTCCATCCTTGTGTTTAATTAATAAGCCCACGTTACTGTATGTCAGAACGGGAAGGGCTTTCCCAAAAATGCACATAATCACTCACACAGCTTACATTACACTGCTCCATTCGAAGCCCTGCACAGGGGGTCTTATACTAACATCTCACGGCACGACTGTTAAATGAACCACACATATAAAAACTTAAGCTGACTGACGTATTTAAATCAAAGACAAGTCGAGTCATAAACTTTCAAGGTTCATCAGATCAGGTGATAATTTTCCAGGATTCACTTGTTTATTTCTGGTAAGTCTATACCCACAGTAGCCCCAGATTTATGTTCTTAGCTGACAGGAGGGAAACTTGATGTGAACCTCTACTATTGTTGCCAATTTGCTGTAAAAACAGTCCTTATTGTGTTATTTCAGATAAGTTTTTCCTGAAAAGAAGTAGTTTCAGTTATTTTGATGTAAAAAATAACTATAACTCTTGAACTGCATTAGCATTTTTAAACAATGTGCTCCTGCCCCATGGTTGAGTGAACGAGCAGTGTGCAGGTCTTCTTGATAAAGTTTCTCACCTCCTGCAAGATGTTCACTTCATCAAAGCATTTCTTCATCTCTGAACACTGAGCCACTTGACAGGAATCTTGACTGCTGGAAGCCTGGAATAAATCACAAAAGACACTCAAAATAAGAAACTATAGTTTGCTTTATTAACTAAGACTTTACCTCATTATGCTTTTGCTTGCTTTTATCCTTTTCAGAGTGAACATTTCCATAAGCAATTAACCAAAAACTACTCATAATGAGGAGGCTACCAATGCCAGAAAAGAACAACCTGCCTGATACCCTCATGATCATTATACGTTAAAACTGGCAACTAAACTCAAACATACCTTGTTTGAGCATTTGTATTGTAAAGCTGCTGTATTGAGATGTATTAGGTCTCCTGGCAACTTAACAATAAGAATGAGTAATGAGCATGATTGTGAAATAGGCTGCAGATTGAGAGTGAAAGTAGGCATTACCTAATGTCCCGAACACAATGGTAAATTGAAAGACAGGTGTGCGTGTGTGTGTGTGTGTGTGTGTGTGTGTGTGTGTGTATGCACTGGCAAAACTACTCACATCATTTAAAAAGAGAGAAAGACGGGTAAGCAGTCGATGTCATTGTGGGCAATAAGCAAACTAACTCAAGAGAGATGAGCAAAGAAACAAAAAGCAGCTGAGATAAAAGTGTCAAAGCCTTTTACTGACAATTGCATTAAGTTTATCTTATTAAAATAAAAGTCAATATTTGCAGTGTTGACCCTTCTTTTTTAAAACCTCTGCAATTCATCCTGGCATGCTGTTAATCAACTGACTGATGGCAGCCCATTCTGGCATAATCAGTGCTTGGAGTTTGTGGGTTTTTGTTTGTCCACCTGCCTCTTGAGGATTGACCACAAGTTCTCAATGGGATTAAGGCCTGGGGAGTTTCCTGGCCATAGACCCAAAATTCTGATGTTTTGTAGCCTGAGCCACTTAGTTATCACTTTTACTTTATGGCAAGGTGCTCCATCATGCTTGAAGGCATTGTTTGTCACCAAACTGTTCTTGGATGGTTGGGATAAGTTGTAGAATTATGTAATGAAATGTATAAAGGTGAGCGCTACCATCAGCCCTGCGTCAGCCTTTTACTGGGTGGCAGGGGACCTGGAGCCTATCTTAGGAGACTTTGGGCATGAGGTGGGGTACCTATGGACAGGGTGCAAATCCATCTCAGGGCACACACGCACACATTCACACTATCTGCAATTTGTGATTGCCAGTAATCTGCATGTATTTAGAATGTGGGGAGAAATGGGAATACCCAGAGGAAACCCACCAAGCATGGAAAGAACCCCTCGCACACAGACCAAAGGCTAAATCAGAATAGATAGATATTTCAAGTGTTCTTGTGTTGCCTCCAGTGTTTCTTGGTAAGCCCTGCTTTTACCTGCAAAGGTATGCAAAGCAATTAGGTTGTGTAAGTTATGTGAAATGTAAATGTTTGATATCTCACTATATTGTGATTGAAAAATTTAACCAAAAAAGAAATTACAGACATTTTTGCCTAGACTGTAAAGGCACCCTGCATTCCGTGGGGTTTCCACATACCGCTCTTCTCCACTTACTGTAGTCTGTTGGGAAGAGCATCAGGCTGATCTGCAATGCAGGGTGAAGGATCTCAGAGTCGGCCTTGCGACTCGAATAGCATGCCATACAGCTGCTTGACCAACACTGTAAAGGAATAAAACACCTGTAAAGGAATAAAAGACCAAAAAGCTACTGAAAAATTTAAAAATAATATTAGACATGATGGCAATGGGGTGGCACCATAAACTGGCAATAAACTATTGCCTGACGATCAAGATTTGCTTACAAAAGACAAATTTCAATTTTCATACCAGGATGGAGAATAAAAAAAGACTTTGAATGAGTAGGTCTTTCAGTAAGGCCCTGAGAAACTCTCTAGTACCTTGTCCTGGCATTAGAGGGTCTGGGATAAGGGTGGTGAGGGTCATAGTGATAACCAAAGTCCATGTGGTCCGATACTACTCTGAAATGATATGGGAAACACCGATGATCAAACATTGTTTTAAAATCTTTATTCACTGAATTTCCTTTCACTTTTCCTGTTGAGGATCGCAGTGGCAGCAGGCTCTGCAGATCAGTCAATTATCCAAACTTCTCTAACTTAGCCACTGATGGAAAGTGGCAAGACCCGTGAGCTCTAGGACCTTACTTTTTCAAATCACCAGTGCATTTATCTGTCACATCGGTATCTGTCACATCGGTTTAACTTTACCATGCTAGTGTGGTGTTTAGCACAGGCAATCTACAAATGTATAATTTTCTATCAGGCTATAAAGCACAAATAAAATAACCACAGATATCTGAAGTGTAACTGGCACACTTTCACCTCCCTGGCAGCCACGTAGGAGTGCAAAACACCCCAGAAGAAAATTACTGGTTTAACTGGCCAGGGCTGGAAGCCAAGATCCAAAACTTCTGCCAGTGCTGCCCTGTGTGCCAGAAAACTGCATCCTGCTGCCCATCATCAGGTATGCCATTTAAGCGCATTGGAATCGACCTGGTCTGTCCTTGCATTAAGTCAGTAAATGGCCACCTGTACATTCTGGTCGTAGTTGACTACACCATCCGGTACCCTGGGTCCCAATGCAAAAAGCGACCTTCGCCAGGGAGATTGTGTTTCTCCTCAGCTGTGTGGTTCTGCCCAAGGTGATCCTGACCAATCAACCGAGTGTCAACAGTAGGGACCTTTTGGTCAAACTTTTTGGGAACTACAATTTCTCATGGCCTGAAATGGGAATCCAACATCAAATCCATCCTCAAAAAGGCCCAGCAGAAAATGTACTTCATGCACCAACTGAAGTATGGTCTACCACAGGAGCTGCTGATAAAATTTTATACTGCAGGCATTTAGCCTGTCCTGTGCATATCCATTACTGTCTGGTTTGAAAAGACTGCAGAAAACAGTAACCCCCCCCCCAAAAAAAATGGCTTGTATTCTACAAGAACCAGGAAACAGGCAGGAAAAATCTCTACAGACCCTTCACACTCAGGACATAGCCTTTTTCACCTTCTCCCTTCTATCAGGCTCTACAAAACTCTATACAATCACAGAAAGTTTCTTTCTGCAGGCAATCACCCTCATAAACAGTTGAACTAGACTACATGCAATCTGCTGTAAAAAGCACCAATTGTTTAATAATGGATCTGTGTTGTTTGAAAAAATGTTTGTACAAGCCTTCTAATTCAACAAACATTTTGTTTGTTTGTTTGTTTTTTAAATGAATGAATTCACTTTTTTGATTTACAGTTTGTTTTATTCATTTTCTACATTCTAGAATAAAACTGGACATTTCAAAACTATTAAATAAATCGTCTCGGGTTACTTTGCTGTAACCCTGTTCCCTGAAAAAGCAGGAACAAGATGCTGCGTGAAAACGCTATGGGAACATCTTTTCGTGTTGCAGGTTGTGAAGCATGTGTGTATCAAACATGCCAAATTTTGGCTTATATAACCTCGGTCAGGTGACGTCGTCTGATGAGACGCACCTGCAGGTTATAAATAGGAGTGAACCGGAAATATTCCTCAGATCTTTTTGTCTTCAGACCGCATTGTGTTGCGTGTGTTTACAAACAAGCTAAAATAAAGAAAAGTGTTAACTCACCGATAAAATGGTAGAGTTTAAAATGAAATATGTCCCCCCTTGTGAAAATTTCCTTTCGGAGGGCGATCTCCACACTTTTTGTTTTGAGTGTTTGGGCGAAAAGCACGCTCTCCTTGGCCTTTAAGGAGACTGTGAACATTGTGATCTTCTCCCCATGAAAATGCTTCGCGCTTTCTTCTGAGAACCACGAGCCGCGCTGCTTTCCTGAGGCTCACAAGCCGATCTGGCAAAGGTGCACAAGACGGATTCCCCCCTCCTTTCTCTCGCCCTCTCATCCGATCGGGAAGTCTCTCCCTCCACTTCACAAGCGCGCCTCGGTGCTTCTTGTGAGTGTGTAGAAGAGACTTGCTCTCTTGCTTCTGCAAAAATGGAAGTAGCTACATCAGAACGCTCCTCTAAGGAGAATAGAGAGTATGAGGAACTGCTTGAAGTAATAACGCGTGCAGTCGAGCGGCTGCACATTGATTGGCCGCAGGAGCAAGCCTTCCTCAAGCTCTCTAAATTAGACGACAGATTCCTGTTGAGTGGCCAGGAGATGGAGCCACAACGCCGCTCTCTCCCCTTTTTTAGGGACCTCCACAGCGAGTTAACTCGTTCTTGGAGCAAGCCCTACTCATCCCGTATTTTTATATCATCGACTTCGTTTTATGGGAATATCGTTGATGCGAAAGCACGGGGTTATATGATGATGCCCCAGATAGAAGAGACGCTCGCGGGCTATCTCTCTCCTGGGACATCATCCTCCCTAAAGAAGCCGACACTTCCCTCCAAGCCGTGTAGACTTTCTTCTACCCTGGTAGGAAAGGCTTTTCAAGCAGCAGGTCAGGCCGGCGCTTCATTGCACACCATGGCGGTCTTGCAGGCGTACCAGGCTGATCTGCTAAAAGATTTGAGCACGAGCGGCACCGTGAATGATAGAGCATTCACAGAATTACGCCAGGTTACTGACTTGTCCCTTCGCACAACTAAGCAGATGGCCCATGCTATCGGCCGTTCTATGGCTTCCCTGGTGTCTGCAGAAAGGCACCTGTGGTTAAACTTGACAGGCATCAAGGATAAGGTTCGAACATTCCTCCTTGATGCCCCTGTCTCACCTTCCGGCCAGTTCAGCGATGCTGTTAATTCCGTCGCCACTAGGTTTCGGGAAGCCAGGCTATATGAACAGGCCTTCGAGAAATTTCTCGACCAGATCTGATTCTCGCCAGGCGGTAGGCGCAGAAGGAAAGCGTCAGCAGCCGGGCACCCCCTCGTAAGGACTGGGGTACGGCTCGCCGCCCTTCACAAGCCGCCTCAAAGAGATCGGACCGCCGCACTGTCTTCTTCTTGAAGAAGAAGTCCTGAAGCTTATGTGCCCAGGACTGTGGGGGTGCCCAGGGGGTCGGTGTTCAGGTTCCGCCGCCATTGGTGTTTCGGACAACACCGGTCTCCAACAGCACGTTAGTCCTTCGGACATATCCTGCTCTGTCTCAGGATGCCGAACCGCTAACACCCCCCCGTACAGCCGAAGTGCTAAAACTTGTGCCCCTTTCGGAGAAACTGGCAGCGTGGAAGCTACTGCCAGGTGTATCTCCCTGGGTACTAAAGAGTGTAGAAAAAGGCTACAGGATTCAGTTTGCACATCGCCCTCCGCGTTTCAATGGCGTGGTCTCCACTTCCGTGATACCGGAAAGGGCGCATCTGCTGACTCTCGAACTGCAGGCCTTGCTGGAAAAAGGTGCCATAGAACATGTTCCCCTTTCAGACATAGAGTCAGGCTACTACAGTCGTTATTTCTTGGTTTCCAAGAAAAACGGGGGGCTGCGTCCAATCCTAGATCTTCGCGGGCTGAACCGCTATCTCAAAAAGTACAGATTCAAAATGTTGACTGTCAAAATCATTGTCTCACAAATCCAACCAAGGGATTGGTTTGTGACAATAGATCTGAAGGACGCATATTTTCACACAGAAATTTTGCCACAACACAGGGAGTTCCTGAGGTTCGCTTTCGGAGGCAAAGCTTACCAGTATCGGGTCCTTCCATTTGGTCTAGCTCTATCACCCCGCACATACACAAAGTGCATGGATGCAGTCCTGGCTCTCTTGCGACTCCAGGGCATCCGTATTTTAAATTACATAGACGACTGGCTGATGATGGCCCAGTCTCAGGAGCTAGCGCTTCGACATCTGGATGTCGTCCTAGCTCATCTCCATTCATTAGGATTGAGACTCAACGCTACGAAAAGTGCTCCCTTTCCAGCTCAGAGGACAACATACTTGGGTGTCACATGGGACTCGATCATTATGCGGGCACAGCTGTCCCCTGATCGGATCGAATCCATTCTCAACACCTTGAAAGAAATCAGGCTAGACCAGAGAGTGACTGTACATCAATTTTAAAAATATTTAGGCCTCATGGCAGCTGCATCCACGGTGATACCTTTGGACTTACTGTCCAGACAAGCTGTGACACATGGGGAATGGAGGCTCCATCCCGAAGTAGTCAGTCAGATCTGGGAAAAATCCTTTACAGCAGAGGTGGACCTCTTTGCCTCGCAAGAGACAGCACAATGTCCCCTCAACTACTCTCTCACTCGTCCAGCTCCCCTGGGTCTGGATGCCATGGCCCATATGTGGGCCAAATTACGCCTCTATGTGTTTCCTCCGATAGCTCTGCTCCCGGGAGTCCTGGTGAGGGTCCATCAACAGCGTTTGCGCCTCTTATTGATAGCGCCCTGTTGGCCAACCAGAGTGTGGTTCTCGGAACTAATATCTCTCCTCGACGGCTCACCATGGGTGATTCCAGTGAGGAGGGATCTTCTGTCTCAGGCGCAGGGGACAATATTTTATCCCCGGCCTGAGCTTTGGAACCTTCACGTTTGTCAACTAAGTCAAGATGGTCTTTCAGTCAGCGTAATTGACACTATTCTAAATGCTAGGGCAGGTATTTTTTAAAAGAAATTATTTTAATGCAATTCTATTAAAAGTATATGGAAAACAGTGCTGGCTCAAAGCTTTCACTGAATAATGTGTCTGAACAAAAGAAATATATTAAGCACTTAACAGACATCTAATTTTCACAGCTCCATCTCGCTATTTATCTTTCTAACAACCGCACACAGACATTAAACATACAGCCGTCATGAGGATAGAAAAAGGGAAATTTTTAATTAAATAAAAATAGTACAATCTGAGGCAAAATGCTGCAATATTACAGAAAACCACCACTCAAAACAAGGTGTTACTACTCAGTACAATACGGCAGTGGGAACACTGTACAAAATAAAAACATTATAAGCACACATTATGTTATGTTACTCTTTGGCACATTTTTTGTAGAAATAAAATGAAAAGAAATAACACTCATATAACCATGAACCTCTACTTTGCATCTTCTGTTCACAAAGGCTGAAATTTCCCCCAATCAAGCAATACACGCTGTGTAAACAATCACATATTGTGTAAGGCAAATGAAAACATGGAACATTTGCACATTTAAATGTATTGCACTTTTAAGATTCACATCTGAACAGGCCTACACCACACGTGACATCAGTTGACGATGGTACAACTTTACAAATATGACCTCTCTTGGAAATAAAACTAAAAAAATATACATCCAGACATAACATTCAACAAGAATATTTATTAGAAATATCATAATTACCACTGGATGGCCTCAACTATGACGCAATTTCACAGGGAGTCACAAAACTAGAGTCACAACTCCAACAGAGTGACTCTAGGAGCCTGTGGCAGGGACTAAGGACAATAATGGACTATAAAGCACCAACATCCGGTATGACGAACGCGGACGTGACTCTGGCAGACGAGCTGAACACCTTCTATGCTCGCTTTGAGGCTGCAGCTAAAGACGCTAGCGATGCTAATGCTAGCGGCGCTAACGGCTGCAGACAGGAAGACACTGCCAGCAC
>JAOVVB010094523.1:0-13239 GCA_028570985.1 Heterobranchus longifilis
CAAAGCTTGTTTCCACTGGCCCAAAGTGTCCAAAAAACATCAGTTAATGCAGGTTTAAATAAACAGGTCAACCAGTCCTCCAAACCATATGATCACATCGGTCTATTTTTCCTCCTCTCTATGTCCCACAGGACTGTTTCATAAATTAGCGTCCCGAGCGGTGGCGAGAGATCAACATGTCCTGGTACCTAAATGTAACGGTCATTATTTGGTTAGGTTTAGACACCAAAACTACTTGGTTATGTTTAGAAAAAAAATGTGGTCTAGGTTAAAATCAGTACATTTGTTATGTTACTTAATTTCCATACGTAAATACATGCAGTTGTTACCGAAACTACAAAAAAAACCTCAACATCAAACCATCCATCACCCCTCCCACCTGCCCTAAACAAACTTTCTCGGTCTTAATACTATGTTACATGATTCCTGCTTTGCTCCCGTCATAATTACTATGACCACTAGAGGGCACCGCCTAACAATAAACAGAAATATGGGGAAGACCGCCTCAAACAGGTAGTCAGATCTTTCCCAAACCACAATGGGAAAAAAAGAAGGGCAGCTTTTACTTTATTTGTGTCCGTTTTATGCATGATTGTGTTGATTGCTTGCATTTTATCCTTATTAATATTGTATTTTACTCAGGAATCTTTACAGGAAAATAACTACAATAGTTTCTGTGCTTTTAATGATTTAATTAAACAAAAGGTTATTTGCTCCTGAATTGGTTGAGCGACTTATTTGACTCTTTCAGCTCACTGATTTAGTGGTGCACATCATTTCAATAAATAAATAAATATATATATATTGACACATTTAGTGATACAATAATAGCTAATTCTATCTTTAAACTGTCAAATGAAACTCCAAGGGCCATGCAGGCATGCTTGCAGCAGCACACAATTCTTGTGTGAGCTGTTGCATATACAGGATGTGGAGTGTTTTCATCTCCTTGATGTTCCACAGACTCAAGCAACACGCGGAAAAGGCAGGCAGGCAGGGAAGGAGATGTTGCTTTGGGCCTTACAAATGACCTAGATACTTGAGTATGAATTTCATTTACCTCTATCGCAGCATCTAAGTGTACCTCACTTTCCTTACGCATCCATATGGCAACCGTGGAGCTGGAGCGGATACAAAAACAGCCCACAGATAGGCTTTTTTTTTTTGATCAGCATTTACTCGCTCACTCATTCACTCACTCACTTGTTCACTCACTCACTCAAAATAAATGAGAGCGAAAGACCTCCATGTTTCTAATCCCAGAGAACTTATCTGCTCAGTGGGTAAAATGTTTTTTGCAATAAGCGGGATTTGGCCGTGGCCAGGATAAGTTAGATGTTTGCTATTCTGCTCCAGGACTGAAAATTTCCCTCCATGTAATGCAGAGGTTACAGGTGTTAACCGCAGCCAATGGAACTATTGATTAATCGGAAAGGCAGTTTGGCAAGCCTTCTTAGACCACAAAGTGGCTGATCAGAATTCTGGAGCTGCTAGTTCCAACAGTTTCTTGCTGGGCACGGAAGGAGAGGTGAAGAAACAGTGTAGAGGGAGGGAGGGAGCGGCGGGGGGGGATAGCTAGAGATAAGGGTGGTGGAGGTGGTGGGTATAGGGGGTAAAATGTTACACATGGGGTAAAGAACAGATGGGGGATGATGGAGTGAGAGTGAAAGTGTGGAAGGAGAACAAGTGAAGAGAGAGGGTAGAGGGATGAATTGTGAGGCAAAAAGAGATGTGAATTGAAGGCCAAGTGGCGTGGGTTATCATATCTGAACTGCAAGACATGAATCTCAATCCATCAATAAGCGCTGCATTTTGATCAAAAATACCCCTGCTGTGCCCGGCCTTAATGGATAGTGTGCCGTTGAATGCGTCACTTTTACTCTTCCCACCAGAGAGAGAATAGGTCCCTCTCGACAAAGAGATCTGGATCAAGGTCAGTGATCACATCAAAAGTAATAGTACCTCTCACTTTCCATATATGCTCTGTCTGAGTGCTCTGCGAATCAGAAAAGCTTGCTATTTCTAAATAATTTTCACAGATTTCCCACAGGTGTAGCATGTCTTTCATAATTTAAAATTCCTTAGGCTGAACTGCAACTTACAGTATTTCACTTCCATATTAACAGGAACTTTGCCTTTGGAAAGGTAGTCTCTTTGCTTAGATAGTATATTCAGTATAACCTTGATAGGGCCTATAGCCTTGGCTTACAACACAGTAGTGTGCTGCTGTTGCTACGCCTCTCAAGCCTTCCGTTCTCACATGCACTCAGTGGGGTTTACAATAACGGTGGCAGATTTACTCAAAGTTAACAATTTTTTAAACAAAAAAATCAATTTGTTGGGTAGCAGACTAGATAAACAGATGTAGGGACCCTACATCTGTTTATCGAGTCTGCTACCCAACAAATTGATTTTTTTGTTTAAAAATACTGTATAAAGAGAATTGGATACAGCATTGGAGGTGGGGCCCCATTCAGCCCCATGAAAGTTGCTCAGTGGCGCATGAAGCCAAAAAACATTTGACTTCCGTGTATAAAATGACTCTGATCTTCTATGGATCTACCACATCCATAGGCCCATAGAGCATGCACACCAGAGACTTCCGCCAATTTAGTGCTGATAAAAGGATTTAATTGTGTGGCTCTTTCAAGACTTTCCAAATGTTACTGGACTGAATGGATCAAATTCTGATACTGAAATGTGTCATTTCGCAGGGGTTGTGATGCTGAAAACCCCCCACTGATTTACAGACATCTCTTTCACAATTTAAGTCTATGAGGAAAACCTATTTTGGGGCCCAATGGCATCACATGACGGACCCGGAAGTTGTTATTCCACTGTTTGGCCATTATGTGAAATTGGCTTCAAAGCTGTGGCGCTCTTTCTGGGGGCTTGGATTGTATCAACTGTTCAAGAGTGGGATGAAAATGAACAGTACGTTTCATTTTTACATGAGGAAAGGGCTTTTAGGATGAGGACTGGTGAACGTAAGGTTATCTCGGAAAATGAATTTGGCTCGTGTAATTGGAGTATAAACTTCCCAAAATCCAATAAAGAGCAGCGACAGAGCCGCTGAGGTTAGCCTACACTCTTATATTGTAGCATCCAGGATATCAGTGTGTGGAAATAGGGTATACTACATAGTGGATGTGCTAGTGATGAACTTTTTTTTCTTTTTTTTTTTTTTACATTTGGGTTTAGAGAGGGTTTAAAAAAGAAACAGCCATCCAAACTCTTTACACAGGGTATCTTACTTCTCCTACGACTAGGTCTTACTAAATAGTCCCATGCACACTACTTGTTCCAGGGGAGGGGTTTAGTGACAATTTGACAAATGTTTAAATATTGATGCTTAAACCAACATAATTAGTTTAAATTTGCTTCCATGCTGTTACTCTTTTATTATGTTTTGTCACACTCTTTAGCTGTATCAGAAGCCATTGACACCCTGACTGAAATCAATCACTAGTGCTGTAAAGGTTCAGCATGCTATGTAATGCACCAGTGCTCCCTCCCCTTATTTCTAGCCAGCTTTAAATCCACCTCTATTAGGTCCCTTTCTACAACAGATGCTCAGGACACATTCAGTTGACTGTCACACACACACACACACACACGCACACACGGCTGCTGCTTTTGTTGCTCTAAACCTCCCGGAACATAAAACTAACATGCAAATACAAATTGCGTTGCGACATCTGAAATGTTGTGTCAAATCACTGAAAGAGGAGGGAGGAGGCAAACCAGCCACCCAGGAGCGGTGGGGCGATTTCATGCTAGCTTAAATTTAGGCACGCTGTTTGGGGTCTTTATTGTTCCTCAGAGACCAAACTTTAAGTGAATTTCTCCACCAGGGGGGCTGTTCCGTGCAACGCCACTTGCACTGTGCATACCGGAGTGAGGGGAGGCAGACATCTGCAATCTGCCAACGCCCCAGGTAAAACTCTGTCCTTCCCTGTGCTGATCCCAAATGAGCTTATCCTGTGCCGTAACACTTTCCTGTCAGTGAAAATAATTCAAAACTGGTCTGTCATCTCGTGTCGAGAGGCAGCTGTACAATGCTTTGTTTAAAGGCTCTATTACACTGCCGGGGAGAGTGAAGGCTTTGAGAGATGATTTTGTCTCCTTCATAACTTTTCATCTGATATTGATTTGAAAGGCCTTTTTTTTTCCCACTTGCCAAGCAAGATGTTTTAACAACAGCTTACCATGCAGTCTTACCTTACAGAAAAAAATTAATATAAAATGTTGCAGTCGCTGAAAAAAGGGGCGCAGGAAAACAAACACATACAAATACACCAGAGATTTTCATCATATTCAAAGCTCTGTGATGTGCTGTGACCTAGTCAGTGCATGTTTTCTCATGACTTCTGCCATGTTTCAAGGAGTAGTGAGCATGTTCGCTTTAGCGAAGCATGCACCGGAGCAAAAGTAATCAGCGCTGTGGGAGTCTTTGGAGAATACTCTCTAACAGGTTTGCAGGCAGACATTTACGAGGACATGATACCAGGAAAGGAGGTTTAGGTGACGGCGAAAGGTCCCCGTAAGAATGGCAGGTAGCTGACCTGGTGGCTTACAAGCGCAAGCTCGCATTCCCATTTCACGCTTTGTGTTGCAGAAAGATTCAAAAGACAGTGGATATTATTCCCTCTGCTCTCAACCCCGCTGAGGTCCGATCAAAGATCCGAGCCTTTGATGTTTTAACCCCTGGCTGTTTGGAAGGGGGAAAAAAACACCCCTCCTCTGAACCAGATGGTGCCTGTTGCATGCTGGGAGCAGCCAGGCAGTGTTACGGGTCCCACCTGTGGTTTTAATTACAGTGCATGACGAGGGGATGCGGTAGAGCGGAAGGAGAGAGGAAAGTAGGGGTGACCCTCGCTGTTCAGCGAGGGTGGAGGAAGGGGGGCTTTATGTTCACTTGTATGGATCACAAATCATGTTTGTCCCGATCTGTCACGGTACTTCCTTTTTCTTCCTCTGTTTCCATCACGGGGTATTCATTTTAATGAGCTGGTTTGTTAAGCAGCTGGGGTATACCTTTACACATTTACCTGTGCATGACTCCAGCCGTCATGTTTTCAAAGCACCCCATGATGCCTCTTTTCTCCGTCTTCCCTCCTCTGTCACAAATCATCTACATTCCGCACACACGCCCATATATTTTCCCCTGTCTGTCTTCTCCTCTCACCGGTGTATAATTTGTGCAGATCACTGTTGCTTCTCTGCATGGTTCTCCAGCTCCTCTGCATGGATGAACTCCTATCAGATTAAACTGGCGCTCACTGATTCTGACCTCCCTGCCCCTCCCATGCATACCACCCCACACCAGGATCCCTAGGGTCCACACACACACTCTTCCCCCCCCCAATCTCTCTCTCTCTCTCTCTCTTTGCCAACACCTCTCCTTCTATCCTTCTTTTGACATTTCGGCTCCTTCTGTCATCTGAGAGGTCCCGCTGAGTGCTGAGGTGCTTCAGTGGCAGGAGAGGGGGAGCCCGAAAATCCCTGCAGGCCCTTATGTATACATTCACAAAGGTCCTGAATATTTTCTGATTTCCCTGTGTTGTCACTGAGGAGGGGAGTTTAAATTTCAGTCCGGCATGAATATAACAAAATGCTGCATTGTAGGTCCCCTTTCTTTGTAAGATTATGTACGCAACAGGGTGTGAACAGTAGCCTATTTGAAATACAGAAGGTGTAAATTTACAATCTCAAAGGCCTTGTAGTTCTTTTTTTTTTTTTTGCCGTGCTCTTGAGTATATTGCGTGCTTCATCTTTACTTATTTTGACCCCAGCTTTGGAGAAAAAAAAAAAACTTGATAAAGTTAGTTTTTATTTTCTCTGTAATATATTCAGCCAGGATTCTTGGGGAACTGTATTTTATTTTCCCTTCCTCTCTCTTTCTCTGTGAGCGTGCGGAGCTGCGTGTCAGATCTGTGGGATGCCTGTAGGCTGCTCCCAAGAGAGGCACGGTGTGCTCATCCAACACAAACAGGGTCACAAAACAACGACTCAGCCACTTGTGCAGAGTTTACTTCAAATTAGCCCAACTCTTGTATAAGTGCATCGCAGCCAATCAAGCATGTTAGACAATGAGCTATGACAGAAACGGAGGTGATGCCAAAGGTAGGAACTGAAATAGATTGCGTGGTGTGAGGAGAGCCTTTTTTTTTTCTTTGTTATTTTGAAATAATGTCTACACATATAGGAGCCAGCTGAGAAACAAACTGTTAAATACTCCTGTAAATAACAAGCTGATCTTTTTCATTGTAGTCCAGTAAATGATTCTGATTCCTGAGATAACGCTTTGATTTTTCGGGGTAGTCTCTAACACGTGCTTGGGAGAGACAGTCATCATTGCTAACAGGCGAATGTAATGGGGCTCGCTGGACCTTCTGAGCACCACGAAACGCTGCGATAAGCAGAATTAGCAACGCAATTAATATTCCAGCCATATTTTCCAGGGAGGAAGCAGAGGGCACAGCAGCTGCTCCCATATGCAAACCTTGCTGTTATGACCGTGGGGGCGATGTCAGACACCCTACCCCCCCACCCCCCCCCCTCGCCCCCTTCCTCCTCATCCTCCCAGCCGCCGCCCCGTCTTGTCCCTCCCACCCCTTTCCGATTTACCTTAACTTCTGCGATCTTTCCCCCCCTCATTTGCATTTTAACCTCCTATTGTTTCCCTTTCTCACTGTGGGCGTCCTGAAGGATTAGTGAGCAAAAAAAGGACCACCCTAAAATTCAGCAAGCATACACCCCGCTGAAGTGCCCTTGAGCAAGTCAGTGAACGCCGACCTGCTCCTGCTCCAAAGGAAATCCCCAGTATCACTGAAGAAACTGAACATCATTACCACCTTTTCTGCCACTAAAGATGGTGGAATCAAAGAGACCGGTGAAATAATTCTCCTGGTAAAAAAATAATCTAAATGAAGAGTGTGTTTTAAATATATTTCACCAGTAGCAGATCAAATCCTTGTGGTCCTGGGTGGCCTACATTTGGGCGTACCACCAGCCGAGTGGGGAGCCGTGTTGTCTGATCTGCACCTATTCTCTACACCGCACATCTCACCTATTGAATTGCCCGGACCTACAGCGTTAGGCTGGCCTGTGACACTCACAGTTTGAGAATGACAGCAGATCCGGCCTGACAGAAATGCACTGTGGGTAAAGGACGAGGGACTTGCACAGGTACTGTAGGTCAAAAATAGTTAAATATTGACAGACAATAGCAGTGCCCCAATTCCATACACACCAATTCTAAGCAGGGTTTTAGTATGTAGATGATGTATAATACAAAAACAGTATACTATAAAGATTAGTAGTACATTGTCACTGTTCAGTGAAAAACATGTATCTCCAAATTTGGTCATTTATATTTTATTGATAAACTGAATGATTAGGTGTTTCTTCATACTTCTAAAGCTAAATAAACCATTTAAAAACGCAATGGATTATGGGAAAAATGCATTATCACAATGCTAAAAACAATTATATTTTGGAACAACATGGTTTTCACATGACAGGGATGACAGCATGGAACTGGGACACAGCATGTTGACGTTTTATGAAACTTGAAATTTGTCCATTTAAGTTGTTTGATTATGAAAAGATATTTTCACACGCATTTTCTTACACCACTTAATGTCTAATTCAGTTTGTTTTATTTGGCCCTTTTAGTTTATTTAGGTCTTTTTCTGTTTACACATAGGCCCAATGTAATATTTATTGAATTCATTAATACAAAACAGTAGCTTTAAGTTTGCACCACCTAATTATCTAGGTTACCCACCCTCAGCATTGGAGAGGTCTTACTCCCCTAAATATAGAAGCTGCCATTCACTGCCATTCATTTTTGTACCAAAAAAGAAAAGACAAAAAGCACAGACTTTGAAATTTCCCAAGCGGGATAATCCATCACAGTCTGTGTGGAGTCATAATTTCATTTCATCTCTGTTTTATTGTCATTCTGTTGTGACTTAGATGAGTGTTTTCATGTCAGTGCACACATTACATTACACTCTGCTTACTGTCAATCACCTGACGCCCACAGGAAATAATCCTGTTAAAAAAAAACTCACAAACTATATCATCGCATCGGTGTCTTCTTATTGTGGATGTCTTTGTTTGTGGGTCATTTGAGGGTGGATTTGACAATGTAAAGGTTGTATATTTATGCTGAAAAATGTAATTACGTGTTGCATGTGTTGAAGCATAAATGATTTGCAGGCTCTTTGTGAGCCATAATTGTAAATGACACCACTATTCTCATTTAAATATTTTTTTCTGCCCATTAAACCAGTCCTCACCTTTACATGCACACCTAATCCCTTTGTGTGTCACTACAGCTGTAATTACCTGACCCCAGAACCATACTTATGTTATCTTTACAGCACACTCAAATGTGCACATGCATATGTCAGCTACTGTACCTGTAAGTGCAGGTACATCTGAGCCTAATGCATGACAGCAAATGTATACATGTGTACAACTGCAGGCTCTGTGGGGTCACGGATTAATAAGAAGGGCTGGCAAAGCAAAGTCAGGAGGAGAAGTGTAATTGTGGTCGTAGTGAGACTGTTCCCTGACATGCAGTCACACCTGGGTGGCTGGCAGCACAGTGAGGAGGAGAGGATCCCCCACAGTCCCAGTTATTGGTATGCTGAAATACTGCAGTGTTACAGTGAGAGGAGAGAACAAGGAGAGGCTGTGGAGCGCATAGAAAGAGAGCATGTTCCTCTCCCGCGCTGTGAGATAAAGTGAGAGGGGGGAGACAGTAAGGAGCTTTGCCGGCCCTACACGACATGTGTCACAGCCTGAGGAACAGTGACACGCATCTCCTCAATCTCTGGCACAAGCAAGGTTTCAACAGACTACATTCAGGATGTGACTGTCAATACATGCTCTGTTTATTTTACAATACACAAATATGTGCGGCAGCATACAATCTGCAGCGGAGAACCTTCTACTGTGTCAGACACGTAGAAAACAATGATCCCGTAACAGTGTGACAGTGTTAAAAAGTTTAAGGTGTTTGCTTTTTGGTGAAACTTTTAGTGTACATTGCAGGGGGGTGAGAATCCATATGCAGTACTCACTCCTATGCTAATTCAGAGAGAAAGGAAGTATTGAGCGCACTGTAAATCAAATTCAGAAAGTTCAAAGCAGGATAGAAAAACATAGTCTTGTCCCGGGGAGAAGGAGAAATATTATTCGCTCATATGCCAGGGGATCAGTGTGAGATCAGTGGCTATCGGCGCTGTCCAAATTTGCACAGAGGCCTTCGATGCGACAGCCGCCGCTGAATTCATGCTCAGGAGGAGGAGGGATTGTTTCATTGTGCGTTTACAGTTATGTTAGAGACTGCCAATTTTTTTTGCTGTTAGCATACAAATGGCAGATTTGCTGACTGAGGTTCAATTGCAGCACATACAGCTCGTGTAAAGGGTTAATTTTTTTTTTAATATATATATATATTTCTCATTTCCAAGAAAACATTTTGACACATCAAATAGCAACAATAATGGACCTGAACAGCTCCTCCCTCACTCTCTCTTAAATCATGCAAATCATCAGTGAGTGTCTGCAGCCCTTGATGATTACAAGCCTTTTTTAAACAATGATTATTTATGAAAGAGTTACATTGTGTTGAGTTAATTGGAAATTGCCCATTACACTTGATGGGTTTTTGATCCTGGAAATGCTGAATATACTTATTGTGTTTCTTAAATACTGTAATTTAACATCTCAATGTCCATTTAAATGGTAAAACGCATAAAAAAGAGCTACTTTCATGACATTATCATATACTGGCATAGGACAAAGTATTGAAAATCTATACTTATGTCTAGACGTATAATTGTGTAAATTGCTGCAAGCACCATATGGTTAGTTATTAGTTATACGTTTTGGCTAATAACTCATGAACCGTGAGGCATAGCGAAAGAATATTAGCACAGCATGTTCCATGTATGCTGCTGATTCTAATGACATTTTTTTTTTTTATGCCATTTTGGATTTTTTGTTCAACACATTTTTGCTTCTATTGGCACATTTTTCATACAATCTTTACCAAATTTGGTACATACCATATTTAGATGACCCCGAACAAGACTTCTAAGTTTGTTTTTTGACTGCTTATCGTTTGTCTGGAATTGGTTTGTAATTTGGGTGGGCAGCAGGGGCGTTTGCTCTTCTCTGCTCCTGGCCAACGACAGTCTGTGCATTAGGCTTTAGACTGTTGTGATGACATTTTTCAGTCTTAACCATCACTATTTGCTCATTTTGTCACTCACCTCCGTGTCAGCCCCTGTCGGCATATTCATGCTTGGACAAACCACACGCAGAACTGCAGCACACCGTAATACTACAACTGGTAGTAATAATATTGGAAATTTGTTACATTTATTCATGATTAGAATTATGCAACTTTTTATTTATAGTTTTTCACGATCAATATTTATCAATAATATTTGAGGGAACATGTTTGAATATTGGGGGGATGTGTCCCCCCCCCCAGTATATATTATAATTACGGCCTTGCTATATAATCTATATACTATCTGCTACCAACAGAGAATAAAATACTGTTTCAGCTACAGCGGCCTCCTGGTGTTTCTCCTCGGTCGGGGGCCAGACTTCATCTCACTATGATTAATGTAAAATCAACAGGGTCAACATGAGGGATAAATTATGAGCTGCATTCAAATAGCACATAAATAACATACGTGCTGTATTTTCTATTTATTATTTTTGCCATACATACGCTCTCGTGTTCAGAAATGCTCACTCTAATTTATAGATGAAGACGAGAAGCTCTCCATTAAAAATCATCAAAAATAAACTATAATGCATATATATTTAGTCAAGCAGCATATGACACAATATGAAAAGAGAGAAATCACCACCCCGGGCTTCAGTTCTGTCAAGCCAGCTGTGTGTGGGGGAAATGACAGCTTTATTTCCCCTGATTCCATAACCTTTTGCAGTTTAATTAAGTTAACAAACTGCATATATTGTGATGCCTTGGCTGTACGAGCCGTTTTTTTCTGGTTTGAGTGAATTACAAATGGATCTTCTCTCTCTCTTCTAAGGGGCTTAACCAGGGAGCTGCCTCAAACAGACTGTCTGAAGCTCACACTGAGTGACTCCGGGCCCAAATCTGGAGCGAGAAGTGAAGGTTTGCAGAGTGAAGCTGAGCGACGGCAGAGAGCGAGCTCTTTGACAGTGGATCAAAGATGAGTGGGAGGTCAAAGTGTACAGCTGGTGGGGATGAGGAGAGCATAAAACGCAGCGGAGAGATGGAATCACATGCCAGTCACAAGCATGTTGCGGACACACAGGCGCACACACAGTCACACGTATAATTGTGTGTCTATCACCCTCTTCCTACATATATTATTGAATTGAATTTGAATTTATTTTATTTAATAGGGATGATGGAATTTAACACAGTTCCAATATATATATAAAAAAATTAAAAACCAGATGTGCTGCACAAAGAGTTTATATCTATTGCTAATTTTCAACTCTTGTCCCTAGTTGATCTTTTACCAACAAGTCTTCCAAACCACATTTGTCATTTGTGCCTACTCTCTAATATAACTCAGATGACTGTTCGTATACCTAAACGTTACGTTCGCAGTAAACATGCCGTTAACGTTGTAAATATGGACGTTGTTTCGGAAAGTTTAGGTTTAGGCAACAAAACAACAGTAAAAGGGTTGTGGTTTGCGTTAAAATCAGTATATTTGTTACATTAAATGACTTTGACCGTGCATACGTAAATCATGCGATCACGCACATGATGTGGAGTGTGATGTTCTGGTTGTTATGTTACATCAAATATAACTTGCAGATTAATTTAATTTTCTAACTAGTCATGAACACCAGTTTTTGGGTGAAAGTCCTGTGTTTGTTTGACCCATTCACCACCCCTCCCGCCTGTCCTAAAGGGACTTCTCGCTCTAAATACACGTTACATGACTTCCTGCTTTCCACCCGCCATAATATCTGTGAACAAAATGCGGCCATTTTTAAATCAATAATTTATGTCAAATGACTGATGTAACAAGTTTCGGGGCATGTAATAACCTTCAGGGTGATCACCCTGTCGGGGTTCTATTTTCAATAATGACCGGTTGATTCTACATTATCCCATATGTACATCTCTGGTTTGCTTTTAGCAAGCACTTAACCTTTGTTATGAAAGATTTAATATATGGAATTAATTTGATTTCAGTTGGTAATTTGCTCCAGAGTTGGCAGGCCTTTATGGAGAAAGCTGATCGTCCAAATACCCAGGAATTAAATGCTATTCAATGAAATGTACTTTAAAAATGTCACTGCAGAGTGGCTCATACAGATCAACCTTAACCGCTATGCAAAGGTATTAATTTCTCACTCAGCAAGGGAGAAGAGCTTTGAGCGCTTTCATCATTGTAGCACCAGTCTGCTCAGTCCGGCTCCAATTGCAAGCTAACAAATTAGACCTCCAAGATGAGATGAGGGATCTTCCATATTACAGCTAATAGTGACAAATGAGACTGGGTGATAGCTACAGCACATCTATAAATGTGTGGCAGTTTCTTTTTTGGCAAATGCCATTAGAATCCACCAGTTTGCCATGCTAATCAAAATTATGGAGTGTTTATTTTATTTTTTTCCTGTTAGGAACTGAAAAGACATTAGTCTTGTGATTTGAGAATCTGAAAAAAAAAAAGAAATATTTCTCTTCTTCTTCTTGGTCACTAATTGCGCTTGGTTCTGAGCCACTGCCTCTTTCCTCTTGTCAGGGATGTTAGCGGAATATTTGGAGTGAAATGTTGACGCAGTCAACATAGAGGGAGCTAAATATAAAATGGCTGCTGTTATGCTAATGGCTGCCACTGAATAATTCAAGCATGGATGATAATAAAAATGGGGAAAGAGGGGACCTGTCGAGCCACACCACCGCATGTGTCATGGCAGGGCACTAATTTGCTGTCAAGCCTCATACTATACTTTTTTTTCTCCCCTCGCCCCCTCCTTACAGTTCAGCTGTGAAGATTAGTAAATATTTTGTCTGTCTCTCTGCTGATTGTAAATCGTCTGGAGCAGAGAGCAGTGAAAAGGGTAGTAGGGAGCAGGTTTGGCGGGCTTCTGGCAGGCAGGGGAATTTGGCTCAGGATGGCTAGTTGCTTTGCTCGATGCTCTCTGTCATGTGTTCTCAGGAGAGAGACTAAGGATGAGGCTGGCGGG
>JAOVVB010094534.1:0-27555 GCA_028570985.1 Heterobranchus longifilis
TAAAGTGACAGTGCTCAGATCACATGTATATGAGCTGAGTTTCTCATCAGGAGGAGGAGGGGACGGTGGATGGTGTGTGACCTTTGCAAAGACGACTGCCGAGCAGCAGACAGCAGACACCAACAAGACTGGGTGTTTTTTAACCAGATGTCAGGACATTTCTAGCCCTGGTTCTGGCAACAAAAACTAATATTTTTCAATGAGACGTCAGGACATTTCTAACCGTGGTTCTGGCCACAAAAACAGATATTGAAAGCCAAAACCTTTCCTTTTCCTAACCCTAACCAAGTGTTTTTGTGCCTAAACCTACCACACAGCCTTGTCACAACAAAAAAAACGTAAAGTTTCTACATATCTGCTACATTTGAAACGCACAAATGTAACGTATCTATGGTTTGCAGAAATGTACCATGCCAACATTTACTACTGGATTACACACACAACAAATAACATCATGACAGGTAGCGGTGAAACCCTCCAAGAGACTCTATACACTTTGTATACACACTGAAGGAATGCACACTTAAATACAGTAATGATGTGCTGTGTGTAGAATTGTGTATACACATGTGAGCAAACCTATGCAAACTACACACACACACACACACACACACTCTCTCCCTCTGCCCTGCTACTATCTCTGCTGGTGTTCACAATTCCCGTTGAGTTTATGCTTCCGGAACCCAATTATGCCTCACTAGCAAATTAGCCACCATTAGCGCGGCACCAGCATGCATCACCAGGGGAGAAGGAGAGGCCTTTAAGCTCATCTTATGGCCTGCTTTCCTGCACACCCAAATACTGATAAGCTTATAATTCACACTAATGCAAAGGGAATTGCAGCACCTCTCAACACTCGTTATTGTCGTCGAGTGTTTGCTGCAAATGTTTTCGATGTTAGATGGCTTACGCCAGTGATTGTATTGTTCTTGTTTGGTATCCTTATGGGGTGTATTTCAGGTTTTCAGAAGTGGATGAGCACGCTGCATTGATTCTATACTGTATTTATGGTAAACACAGCAGAGGAGGCAGCAGTGCTGTTGCAGGATACCACCCAGAGCCAGCAGGACTATAAACAACAGGAACAAGGAATTAACCAGAAGGATCACATTGACGCAGCTGCTGATGAATCGCATGTCACCGCTTTGAGATACCTGTTAATTGCATCTTCCCGTCACCTCGGAAGGCTATTAAAGTCTGAAAGAATCTAGTTTCCTTGCAGTCAAAGGTTTTGTGTGACAGTACAGACAGTGTGAGGCGCAATGTCAGCAGTGATAATTACTGTCAGTGAACTTCTGTTGAGTCCTTTTGAGTGTCTCATAAAAGCATAAATCATGATGGTAGTGATGAACACAAAATAATCTGGCTTTATTTTATTCAGACAAAAGAAATACATTTTTATATGTTATACACACACACACACACACACACACACACACACATTTTTAAATAACCCATTCCCGCCAAAATGCCCTTGGTTGGCAGTTTATACTGTCCTCTAGCGAAAAACAACACAATGTCATTGGTACAAGCAGCTTATTATGACCATATTTACATTTATTGTTAGGCAGTGACCCCTAGTGGCTGTATTAAGTATGACAGGAGCAAAGCAGGAACTCATGTAGTATTAAGAGTGAGAAAGCATTTTATGGCGGAAGGGAGGGGTGGTGGATGGGTCAAACAAACAGGATTTTGACCCAGGAGACCGCTGTTCCTGTCCCGTTTGAAACTAAAAGTATTATTTTAACGTTAACAAATGGAGCTAAGTCACAATAAAACAATCTTTTTCAAAACCTAACCAAGTTGTTTTTGTGCCTAAACCTAACCAAACCACAGTTTCACAGTGTTAGTCATGTGTTTAAAACTGCAACCGTTATGTTTAGGTATGAGGATGGAAACGCTCCTGTGGGTCGTATTTTCAATACAAAATTGAAAATGACTTAAATGTTGTTGTATGGTTTTCTAATACAACAGCAATAAATCCTCCATTCATGAAGGTCATAATGTTCAGTTTTAGTTTTAGAGAGGTGTTAATCCAACTGTATGATCATTTTGGAGACTGTAGTTTTTTTATGTTGAACTAGTTTTAGTATGTATACTGCATCTGCCCTTACAAAGTACATACTGTTGCATGCAGTATGCATACAACTGGGACATACTACTTTGTCATAGTATTGCTCCTTGAACTTTGACCCTCATATATGCTGCACAGAGGATTGTGGTTCAGAAAAGCATGCTGGTCGCTTACTGCAAAATGTGACCGGATGCAGTAGGACACCCTGGTATTTTTCTGCATACTGCATTTGACATACTATGTATTGGGACATACTAAATCTTTTTCTGTATGGTGGTATGGATATTGGAACGCACACTTTATTGATCCCAGAGGGGAAATTCAACTTTTTCACTCTGTTATTTTTACAGATTCCACATACACACAGGACCTATACACATGCATTAAATAGAGAGATGTCAGAGCGAGGGGGCTGCTCATGGACAAGCGCCCCGAGCAGTCGGGGGTTCGGTGCCTTGCTCAAGGGCACGGCGGCCAGTAGGCCAACTGGCACCTCTCTAACTACCAGTCCGCTACTCGTTCGTACGGGGACTTGAACCGGCGACCCCCTGGTTCCCAAGACTTAGCTACTGTGGCTCTCGTCTCATGGACAAAAACACCTGTCTGAAAAACTGAACATTCATCAAGGGAGGATTTATTGCAGGACTGTTGTATTAGACTGCATTAGTTTTAAGTAGGCCCAAGGTCATCTTGTCATAAATAATATCATTCTCAGCTCTTAGGTAGTAGCACCTCTTAACTGTCATTTTTTTCAGTTATCATTAAATCAAGTGTTACTACAGTAAAAAATGTCCCTATAAATCTTTTTGTGCCTCAAATTAGAAGCCTTTTGATATCAGTCTCTAAAGTTTCCCAGAACTAAAGGAGTGATTCATCGTCTGGAAAGTCATTTCATACTGTGCATTAATATACCACATCTTTTTTCCTACACACAGCTTGTTGTTTATTCCAGGTCAAGCCACATCTGTGAATATCACTGTATTATGAAGCTACAGTAATTGTTTAGTTATGAGTCTCTCATCAACGTCAGACTTTCTCCTATAGCACTTTCTTTAACAATGAAAGACCATGACCTGAGTGGTATGCTATCGCAGCCACATCAGGTACTGTATGTATTCCATTTTGACTTTGTTTGTAGTCCATGATTTTGCTGTCTTTTCTTCACATTCATACACAATCATTGGGAACACTTTCCCCAAGTCTGCCATCATTTATTCACCCTCACATCACCCAGGTGGACACCATATAATTAATTTACTTATCGCTTTGTGACTAATTTTAATGTTTTATCTTTTAATCTGTCTCTTGGTCACAATGTCAAACCGATGTTCCAGCCAAAGACTTTTCACTATCAAATACTCATCCTGCGTTGGCTCAAAACACAACTGTTAAAAGGTGGTAGTTTCACAGAGCGCTATGACTGTGGTCAAATTGAATGTTGAGTATAACGGAGTCGAGTGGTTTTTATTGTAGAAACAAGACTAAAATTCGACAGCCGTGCTAACTGCTCTGTGAGACTTTGGAAAGGGGTGATTTAAGCTAAATGCTAACACATCTTAGTATAGCACGCTAGTGTGATGACCTTTTCTAATTAGCACTAAACATGAACTACAGCTGAGGATAATTGGAATAATTAGTGTACGTATTTGGTGATAAATGCTAGCCAAAACAAGTTTTGAAACATTTTTAATGTCTTGTCTGGTATAAAGTACTTCTGTTGTTATACTTTCTTTATATTGTATATTACTGCTGTCATACGGTCGTGTCTAGAAGGTAACCCTAGATTTGCAAAAACTCTTGCGAGACTCATTTCGAGACGTCTTAACCATACCATTCGAGGTTAATGCCTAACCTTACCCATCTCGTTATATAAATTCCTACCCAGCATGTCCTCATACCTAAATGACAGAACAGGTTGTCTCCCAAAACTACACATATGACCGCTGGGGAGTACCAGCGATACACCGCGATTGCCTCCCTACGGGGAGTCACAGACTTTATCGCTCTTTATACTACATAACCTCACTTCCTGTTTTGCTCCCATTATAATTACTACAGCCACTAGAGGTCGCCGCCTAATAATAAATGTAAATATGGGTCATAAGATGCTTGCATAGACAACCTACACAGCCCTTTGTGTCATGTAGGCTACACAATGTTTTCCAAGCCACACGCTGATTAAGGACATGCTGTACTAAAATATGTCGAAAAGGAAGATAGTGTGTTGAAAAAATAACAGCTGCTGATGCAGACCAGCTGTCTTTTAATCAACATGAAAGCCAAATTTTCATCATATACTTTGACAACCAATTCAAAACTTTTTAAACATCTCATACAACTTTACCCTTACAGACTATTTTGATATTTTCTTTTATATAATAATTTATTTTGCGCATATAACTCATGTGTTTAACCCATTTATTTTTCACTGCCATCCACTTGATTTGTAGCACATTGCATTATTTATTAATGTGAAAGTGAGCTATATATATAAAGCATGATTTATAGTATTTCTGTATTTCTGACCCCCATTTTGTGCCTTGCAGAGGACAAACTCTGCATAGCTGAAAAGTTACTCCATCCTATGTCAATGTCTACATTGAGTATTCCTCTGAAATGCATCTGTCAGCATACGTGGACAGCAGGAGCTCTCCTTTCATCAAGTGTCAACGCTGAATGGCACTCGCTGCAGTATGAAAATGGAAAGAAAATTTAATTATCCTTAGCTTTGTTGTTGCATATTAATTATGCTTCAAAGTGGGAGCAGCAATGGATGTTGTGATGATGGATTTAAATAGATTCCAGGGCTGGGTGAATGTATTAGAGTGTTGCGTGAGGGTGTTTGTACACTTGTTAAGGAAAGTGGTGGTATTACACACATTTGTTTAACAGAACTAAATGTGCTGTTGCAGCCTAATAGAGAGAATTTACACCAGAGGTCACTGAGGCTTTAAGTGACTGACAGCTTTCTCCTGAAACCCGGGATCATGACAGTTGACCATTAGGATGGGATAGCACTGTTGACAGTTGAATACTCCTGCCAGCTTCAGTTGGATTATGGCGACTGTAATTCACATTAAAAAAAATGTCTGTGTGTGTGTGTTCTTCTACTTGCTACATAGTGAGGACCGAAGTTTTTAACTAACAGAGTGAGGACATTCTTCAAAGGCCTGTTAGAATTAGGTTAGGGTTGGTGCTAGGCATTTAGTTGTGATGGTTAAGATTAGGGTAAGGGGCTAGGGAATGCATTGTCAAATAATGTCCTCACAAAGATAGAAGTACAGGTGTGTGTGTGTGTGTGTGTGTGTGTGTGTGTGTGTGTGTGTGTGTGTGTGTGTTGAACAGGGAGAGTAAAAGTGCATTCACACCATGCATTTTCTATTTTCTCAGTGTGATATTTTGCAGAATTGACTCCTTAGGGGGCATTCTGAGCCTCGGTATATAGTGACAAAATTGAGAAATAAGTACATATTAATGGATTTTATCACACTATTTATTATGGGTTAGGACTAGGGTGTTTGTCTTGTATTTGATAGATAATCATGCTCTGAGTTTTGGAACTACAGTTCCAATTATGCTTCTTTGGGAATTGCTTTTTTGTAATGCACCCATGGATATACAGATGACTATTACTGGATTGATTTGGTACTGATGAACACTTGATTATTCTCAAGGAGTCTCTTTTGTCTGTTATGTCTAAGCAAATGTTTGGACATTTATTTACAATGGACATATGAAGATGGAGACAATGATAGTTATGACTCAGAGAAGGAGTGTGATTTTTTACACTGACTGCAGCAATTTGGGACAGTTAGGGTTTTGAAATACTTTAATAACCTCCATGAGCTGTGTGTCACGGCCACTGCTGCAGCCTCACCTACTTACCACGATGATAAGCGTTCCAAATCAACAAGCCAAACGACAATAACTGCACCTGTCCTTTTCACCTCACACAGCATATTTCTCCTCACATCTCTCCATCTGTGCCCACAGTTCAAAAAACCTCTGATGTGGTGGAATAGTTGCATTAAATAGATGTACCAATGTACAGTTTAAAAACCTCAAAATAGAGTTCTTGAGTTATTTAGTTACCCCACAGGTCAGCCATCTATCGCTGGGCTCTCAGAGCAACTGCTCGACCACGGCGCTATAAGATGACGTAGCACAAAGAGCTTGTGTAGAGAGTAGTATAAAGAGCGACAAAGTCCACATAAAGAGGAATGATAGGATGGTGGTCAAACATAGGACTTTTACCCAGAAAAAACCAAACCAAACGTCAACCTTGACTTTACATAAGTTACATAAGCTATGTAACTGTCGTTATGGACACCACAAACATAAGTTACGTAACAAACTTTGTTATTTTAACCCAAACCACAATCTTTTCCCAAACCTAACCAAGTCATTTTTTCTTTACATTTCCAATGGGAGTACCCTACTTTACCCTTGAAAAATGACACCAAAGGGTAGAGCGTGAGAATGTGTTGCTATAGCAAAAGAAAAATGTATGAACTTGGAAAAATTTGATACTGAACATGAACAGTGAGAAAGTAAGCTTGATGCAGCACTTACTGGAGATAATATCTCTGGTGGCAAAATCCCCCCCCCCCCCCCCAAGACCAGACTGTTCTGGTTTTCCATAATACCCCCTCTTTAATCCATCAGCACGCAAGGAGACTTCCAGAGAACATAAACGTCCTGACGCAGACCCAGAGGTGTGCCAGTGATGATGGATCAGGCTCCGGTATGCTTACGTTGGCAGCTCAGAACAGTCACAGCTTCAGTAACACTCCACATAATAAAATTCAAACAAGTCCAGTAAAAGATACACCAATAAATGTCTGCTAAAAGCCTAATAAAACAATGAATTCCTAGCAAAGGCCCAATAAAGAAGCTTCTGATTATTGGATTAAAACAAAACCAACAACTATAAACCAGACAAGGATATGGTTGCTAAACGATCACAATAACCACCATTAATAGTCCTGGAAATATCAATATGTTCCTGGGTGCAACGACCAGAAGATCATCTTATTTGGAAAGCTTAGCAATAACAGAATCTGTCATCTGGACAGCTGCTCATATTCAGTGTTCACATGATCATGAATGGTATGAACGCCAGAAAAGAAGAGTAGAAGTTACAAAGACTGTAGTTACATTTCTTTTGGATTCCATATTCAGAATTTACAAAGTAGTAAACATTTACATTGGCAAGCCTAAAAAAAGCTTCAAAAATAGAATAGAAGAGAATAGAATATCTTTATTGTCATTGTACAAACTGTAGAATAAGATTTAAGATTGCAACATCCATGAAAACCATGGTTTCTGCCATGTCGTATACCAGCTTCTACTGAAGGTGGGGAACATTTGTTTCTGTGAAGAAACAGCATCTCCCAACTCTGAATTGCACATCTCGGCTATGTTTTCCGAACATGACGCATCACGTGGTTTGTTAGCCGTCATTGTGTTTGGAAAAGGGCAGGCACTTTCCAAAAAATACCTAGCAGGTAATTGCATGAACCATCCGTCTATCAAACTCTTGCCGGAGCTTGTTGACTGAAGTGCAAAAAAACATCTTTTCCATCGAGAAAAGCCTTCAGTGTTGTTCGTTAAAGCTACAGGTCCACACAAAAGGTCAGCTGAAGAAAATGGAAATAAAGTAGCTAGCTTTGCACCTGCATTGCAGAGTAGAACCTCATTCGTCCATCCATTTTCTATTTCTGATCAGGGTTGCATGGGTAGATGCCTATCCATGCATGCACTGGACAGGAGGCATGAAGTATCGTGGGTAGGTCAACAGTCGGTATCACATATAGACAGAAACATTCACACTCCCACATACAGGTTCTTTACTTTTTCCAGGTCAGCTGTTATGAACACACAGACACTGATAAACCAGCCATCGTATATTAAATTAGGCTACACATGTGCCTTGATTTGGTTGTCTGTGTGTGTTTTTGTGTGAAGATATTGTGGAAATTATTAAATTAGAGCTGTGATAGTAGTTTGGATGAAAATTCAGGAGGTTTATTCAGGCTTGAAGATCCAATCAGATAGGAATAATTCTCAAGTCAAAGAGCAAAATAAGATAATGATGAAATTAAACAAAATGAAGCAGTATGTTACACGGTTAGGTTTAGTCATCCACAAGCTCAAGTCTTCTGTTACATTTTAATGATATCTGGATGTAATCTTTGGGATTGGTCAGTATATTTACATTCATTTAGAGTGTGTGTTATCAGTGGTTCTCAGCCTCATAGATATGGGTTAGATATGGGCCTGCTATACCTACTAGTAGATTTAGGAGGCTGTTATCATCTATTCATATGGTAAAAGTCGCCGCTACCTTGGTCAGGATCCCTTGGCGTCACTTTTTAACACTCTGGGAGTCATAGTGAATTCAAACAAAACTACTTGGTTAGGTTTAGGAAAAGATTGTGGTTTGGGTTAAAATACTTCTGGTAGTTACGTGACATATGTTTTTGGCATTAGTTAACTTACAAAAATCCTGTTTTTGTTTTAACCCATCCACCTCCCCAACCTTTCTACTTACGTGGACTTTGACACTCTTTATATTACGTGATCTTACACTGCAGCGGTCGAGCGGTGGCTTTTTCTGATAAGTTTGGTTTTAATTAGTTATTTGATGCTATAAAAACGTTGTGGAACGTCATGATTGACAGCTGAGGTTGACTCACGATTGGTCGTACTTCAGTGCCACCTGATCTTTATACTGCGCAGACTCTGGCTCCAAAATTACAACATGGCGGCGCCCGTGTCCGGGATATTTTGCCTTCACTTTTGTACAGTGGGAAGAAGTGGAGACATGTCGTCAATCTTTATGTAGTCTATGCACTGAGTGTCTAATATTGTCATGGATGGGTATGCCATTACCAATGGATGATAACAGCCTACTGAGCCAACTAGGAGGTAGAGAGCTTCATATATATTTCAGTGATAACAACTGATAACGCCCAGTCGGCTGATAACATTAGAACTGGGTGAAATTTGAGTTTAAATTAGGAGAAGTTATGAGTATGAAACAGAGATATAGGGAGTCATTTAAGTTAGTCTAATTTGAATTAAGGACGCAGTTAAAATTTTCACCTCAGTTTAATCCAAATAAAATGTAGCCTACTTTTGTTTTACACCATGAGATCATCAGCATTACAGACTGTATGTTTGTATTCATTGGATGCATGTATGTAGGTTTTGTGCACGCATACGTGTGTGGCTTTAAGAGTTATATAATGCATGTGGGTGGGCGTACATAAGTAGTTATATTTCACATGGGAATGGTGGCAGGTTTCAGGCGCTAAGTGCTCAGACACACACACACACACACATACACACACACACACACACACACACATACACACACTGATTGAGTGAGTGGATGATTTTAAGCTGCCACACTAAGTGTCGGTTGTTTATGGGTGTTCAAACTCAATTTAGCCAAAAGGTAATTTACTTCCTGCTGAGAGGGGCAGAGGTTAGAGGGAACAAGTGTAAAAAGTGAGAAGTGTTGTTGTTTTTCATTATGTGGATTTTTCATTTGGCTTCACACAGACGTTCTGGGGAAACTGTTGATGCAACCTTTGAGCGCATGCAGCACACTAAATGAAATAAAACTGGAAATGTGGATGGAAGCAAAAAAACTGCGAGGCATTAAGTACACAAATGAAAAAATAATAGCGCTGGTAAAAGAGTTTAATAGAGAGGGAGATGGAGATCAGGAGGTTAAAAAGAGGAGAGATACTCCTTCTAGCTTTGTAGCTTTTAAGCCGAGGCTATATCCTCCTCCTGCCAGTTTTACATCCGCTGAAGAAACAATGATAATGGTCCCGGCTCAGCCGCATCGGTAAGATGGCTCGTTACACCGTCTATCTACAAGTAATGACTTTTCCCCGAGCTATTGTTATATATAGCACAGAACGTAGTGCCGCTGGAGCACAGCGGACTGACGCTTGCCAAGTTTTTTCTACAAGTGAGAAAATATAATATTCGCAGTTGCCATAACCTGGTTGAAATTCATATACATTATTTTTAAGCACTTGAAGATCCAATCATTGCAACTTTTTTCTTGAAACATTGCAACTTTTTTCTTGAAACATTGCAACTTTTTTCTTGAAACATTGCAACTTTTTTCTTGAGACATTGCAACTTTTTTCTTTGAATATTGCAACTTTTTACTCATCTTTTCATTAGTGATAGAATAACAGATTAATATAATATTCTATAATAATATAACATTCTGTATAATGAGTCCTTTTACTTCAGTAACATTTTGAATTCAGGACTTTTACTCATAATATTTTAGACTGTGATATTTCCACCACTGCTGGCGAGTCTCTGTTTTCATGACGGTGCTGTCCTGTGTCTGCAGCAGTCCTCAGACGTTGATGAGCGGCTCTAACCCCATGCTGGGTCCAGGTCTGAACCTGAGTGGGATCCTGCCCCCTGCAGGGCTGATGCCCACCATGCAGTCTGCAGCACAGACCGGTAAGAGATTTCACACTACAGGTGGATCGGGTCAACATTTTAACTAATAGACATCACCGTGAAACTTCCCCAGTTAATTATGTACTAGTTTAATAATATAGTATCAATTACTAATAATAAAGTAAACAAGCCAAGTTAGCCCTCCAAGCTCAGTGGCGCCGGCAGGATTATATTTCAGAATACGCACAAAAACAGTCTGCTTGCAGAACACAAATATCTATTTTTCTCTACGTGCCGTGAGCGAATCTGGCATGAAAACACACAGATAGTCTATAATAAACCACGTAAAACACATATTTTACATGATATAAATAATCTGATTGTGATAAATGATTAAATATGCATCCCCTGTGTGCAGAGCCTTTTGATTTCCCTCCCCTCTCCCTGCAGCTGTTCTCCTGAAGTTTCCTCTGATTTTTTCCCCTCACATGGTGACATTTGCACAACTGTATTTATTAGAAATAACCTAGTGTCACTACTGTCTGTGATTGTGCTCAATAAAGTGCTAAAGTCCAGAGATAAATGGATGTAGTTTGTGTGTGTTGTTGTGTTTGGTGAATGTTGCTGTGGTTTGTGTTGCAGGAAGTCCTTTTGGTCTGAACAGCAGCGCCGGGCTGAGACCACTGAACCTCCTGCAGGTACGACTGTTAGCACGCACCAGGTGTTTTATAGAGATTCTGTCCTGACTCTGCTCCTGTGTCTCCTGCTGTAGTGATGAGCTCAGTCTTTTCCTGCACTTCATATTCATGTAGCGATCAAGCTGTTGTAGTTCTGATGTTCTGAGAGTGGTGATAGTTGGGATGGGACGATATTCATGTCGCGATTATCCGGCCCAAAATACGAAACATCTTAAAATCTTGAAACATTGCAACTTTTTTTCTCCCCATGAAATTGCGATTTTTTTTTCTTGAAACATTACAACTTTTTTCTCATAATATGACATCTTTTTTTCTTGTAACATTACAACTTCTTTCTCTAAATAATTACAACTTTGTTCTCATAAAATTCCAACTTTTTTCTCATAAAATTCCAACTTTTTTCTTGTAACATTACAACTTTGTTCTCATAAAATTACAACTTTTTTCTCATAAAATTCCAACTTTTTTCTTGTAACATTACAACTTTTTTCTCTAAATAATTACAACTTTTTTCTCATAAAATTACAACTTTTTTCTCGTAAAATTACAACTTTTTTCTCGTAACATTACAACTTTGTTCTCATAAAATTACAACTTTTTTCTCGAAACATTACAACTTTTTTCTCTAAATATTAAAAAAAAAATTCTCATAAAATTACACTTTTTTTTCTCATAAAATTACAAAAAAAAATTCTCGTAACTGCGACTTTTTTCTCATAAAATTCCAACTTTTTTCTCGTAACATTACAACTTTTTTCTCATAAAATTTCAACTTTTTTTCTCGAAACACGACAACTTTTTTTTAAGAAACAAATATCAGTATTGCATCACAGATAGCACACTGTAGTAAACTGCATCAATTCGTGAAGATATTCACGATTATCTCTGATAATGAAAATTCACCACGATCAACTTCTTGTTTTTTAATCACGGTCCAGAATAAAATCCATTATTGTCCCGTCCCTAGTGACAGCCTAGTTACCCTGTATTGTTTGATTTGCTTTGTTAATTCTCCTGTTTCCCTCTCGTCCCTTTTTTGCTTCCACGTGCATCATCCCCTCTGCCTCTCCTCTCCCATCGTCCTCCTCTCCCTGTCTGTTACTCCTCCACGTTTTGTGTGTGTGTGTGTGTGTTTGTGTTGTACACCTGCAGATCCCCACCGGTCCTCTCATCTTTAACTCTCTGCAGCAGCAGCAGCTGTCTCAGTTTTCTCCACAGCAGAGTCAGTCGGCCACCTCCAGTCCTCAACAGCAGGGGGACACGGTGAGACACACTCACACACACACGGTCAAAAAAAACATACTCATTTATTACATTCAGTTCACAGGGACAATACATGTTTGCATTATTACATTTAAATAAAGTGCAAGTGTATGTAGGACTTTTTATGGCTTTTAATTGGCTTTTGAATTACCTTGTTTAAAATGTGCTTTATAAATAAACTTGCTTTGCTTTTAATAGAGATGCACAATTTATACATGCATATATATATATATATATATATATATAAGAGGCTGCCATGCCATGAAGGGCTTTGAGTCTGATCAGGAGTGAAGTATGAAGGAAACCAGTGTAAATGGGCCAGAATGGGGGTAATATGCTCTCTTTCTGTAGTGTTTGTTAAAAGCCTGGCTGTCGTGTTCTGAACAAAATGAAGTCGAGAAATTGTAGACTCGCTAAAACAAGAAACTGAGGAGATACAGCAGCCTGATCCAGGTGGGAAGAGATAAAAACATGGATGATTTGCTCTATTTTGCTATTTTGCTCTTAGGCTTAGCTCAACCGATTTTAGCAATATTTCTGAGTTGCAAAAAATGACATTCATGTTTCTTGATGCGATGTGATCAAACACATCAAAATTTAGCAGATGGATTTATATTCCCTGCTAAATACCGTAGGTATGGACTGATTAAAACTTGGTCTGAGACAGTGAACAAAATTTCTGTTTTGTCCATATTCAGCTTTAAAAAAAATTTATTCATCATCCAATCTTTGATAACACTAAGGTAGCAGTGTATCCAGATTTTTAAACTCATCGGATTTAAATGATACATAAAGCTGGGTGTCATCTGCATAACAATGATAGGCAACAATCTTAAACTGATGATTAATATTATCTTTTTTTTAAATTTTATTTTATTTTTGTGGTGAAATATAACATTACAAGAAGGCATACAATTGGTGCCATAAAACATTACAAAATGACAAGGGACTTAAAAACATATAGACATTAAGACAAGTACAGTACAGCAGTGCATATTGATGTGGGAGGTTGAGTTTGGGTAGTGTTGTGACATGTAAGGTGAAGTTTATTTGTTGAAGATGGGTAATGAGTAATGACCAAGAAGAGGGGGAGAGAGATAAGGTAGGGAGGATGATGCATAATGATGAGTGATAATAATCATGAAGAAAACAGAGAATGTGGGTGATTATGATCTTGTGGGGTTTGACCAAGTAGGGCCCTGGCCAGCATGCCGGGGGTGGACCATAGGGCCGGGACGGGGTTGGCAGTGGGGGAGAGGACAGCCCCCCCTGGAGGTGCAACCACTAAAAGATGTTGGAGGCACGGGCATTTTGTGGGACTTATGATATCATAAAGGGGGAGCATCTACAAATGGAACAAAATGGGACCAAGGATTGAACCTTGTGGAACCCCACATGACGTATGAGCCGACAATGAGATAAAATCATCAATAGTTACCCTGAAAGATTTCTCTGTAAGATATGTGGAAAACCATCTGAGGGCACTTCCATCTATGCCTACCAAGTGCTTTAGTGTATCCAGCAGCATGGTATGATCGACCGTGTCAAAAGCAGATAAATCTAACAATACTAAAATGAAGTGATGGTGAAAATCTGCATTCAGAAAAATATTGTTAGTGACTTTCAGCAGAGCAGTTTCAGTACTATGCAGCTGGTGAAAACCAGATTGAAATGGGCTGAGAATATTACCATAACTATTCCCGGTAGTTGTTCAGCAGCAGCAGCCTTTTCAATGTTTTTTGAGACGAAGGGTAATTCCGAGATTGGTCTGTTATTATGAGGGAGTGTTGGATCAAGGCCATGTTTTTTTTTTTTTGTGAGAATAATGTTCTTACAGCTCAGAAAAGTATGTGAATGCTACTGAAGCTCAGTTAAAAGCAGCACCATTCTCTACTTAACTTTGTGGATATAGCCTCATGTCCACAATCATAATGTTTCTGGACTCTTTTTCTCACCTTTTGAGTGTTTTACTTTGGACCGGGTGCTTGTTTTGACCCACTGGCTCCTCTCCCAGAAGCCACTCAGACTTTTCACAAGGACCTTGCAACACCCTTGGTAATGCACAGATAGCGATTTGAAAGATTCTGCATCACTGACTGGTTTGATCACAAAATTGTACACCTCGTGGGAATACTTTTTTACACAAAGAACAACCTGCCGGCTATAAATCAAAGCTACCTGAACACCCAGTTTTTCCTTGTATGCTTATTCTTTTTTATTGTTTTGATGTGTTCAAGGATTCTCTCCTGCCTCACAACAAGATTCACTCTGTAATCTTTCCAGTGCACGGTAGCAAGGTCTCCAGTCTTGCCTCAGAAAATCCGCTCTCTCGCAGTGTACCTCAAAATTAGTGAATGTGAAAGAGTCTACGGTACTGCAGCCTTGTGTGTTGCTTATTTAAATGTCTCATGAAAAGTTCAGTTTTACAGTAGAAATAGCACAGAGTGCACGGAGTGCTTGAATAGATATTTTCTCTCTTTTATTATGAAGTAGTACTTTATGCTCCCTTGTGCTCAGCCACTACTTTGAGCTATAATGCAGCACCATCAGTACCATCAGTACCATCATGAGCCGTCGCTCTGTTTGAAGAACGGTAGTTTCACATTCATTAATACAGATCTCTGCTTTTAGGTTTCACTGTGGTGTAGGAAACACTGGTGTTGAGGGGCACTGAATGAAATCCTATAATGCCTCTCATACTGTAGAGTAATGTTCAGTAGAGAATATTCATGAATTCATATAAATAATATGATAAAACTTTACTTTAACCCCCCTATCTAGCATTAATACGCAGTATATAAACATGAAATAAATAGTTCACAACACACTATAATGTAGTTGTAAGCAGATAAAAGGACATTTTTAACTTGTATTAAATGTCAACACTTTTCTTATGAATAATCTGTTATACTTACATCCTCACAGCATGTTTTTAGTAATAATATTAACTAACTGCTTATAAATGTGTTCAACTCATAAAGACATATTGAACTTCAAAATAAATAGTTTGACAAAATAATTCTTAACTCAATGTCAACTTACTAGATTTATATTGTGGCTTTCAGCTGCATCTCATGGCGTTCATCTGCACATCGATTTCCTGGTTGTCATTGGAATGTATTTATACATAAATAAATAAAAAATATTTTAAATGACACATCAGTACTTCATTAATAAATACAAAAATATGAAGAGCACTTAATATGTTGTATGAATGGTTTGAAACCCATTCATTGGAAAATGTAACCACAACTGAATCTATAGCACTAAAATATGTTTTGTTTTCAAATGGTCTGTTCAAGTGTCCAATATTCAAAAACCTGTGGTGATGTTGCTCAGATTAGTCATTTTTGAATCTATAACAATACAACAATAAAGTCAAGTCACTGAAAGATGTATTTTTTCTTACAAGTACAATATATTGTGTTGTAACCCATTTCTTAAATGTATAAATACTGCTTTTAAATGCTAAATTAAGTGTTACCAGTAAATCGTTCTTCACTGTAATGCAACAATGACTGATTTGTCTGTGTGTTTGTGTTTTTGCAGACATAAACATGGCGGGTGAGCCGAAGCCATACAGGCCCAAAGCAGGCTCCAAACGGCCGCTCTCAGCTGTTTATAGGTAAGACTTTACAACACACTCCTTCACATGCAAAGGTGCAGCCATAAATATTAACTTGACATCCTGCTGCTTCCGCTGATGTAAGCGTGGAGTCATATTTTGAATATGAGGAATCCTATTATGTTTTTTTTTCTTTTGAACCTTGAATTTCTAATTGCGTTTTTAATGCTCTCCACATTTCTCAGCCTTCACTGGAGTTTGTTTGGCACGGGTCTATAAAGCTCAAAGGAGATGCCGTTGTATAAGCTTCATTAAGCATGACCCTGATTTTCTGCCCCGTACACATCTCCTGGTCACAAACAGATCAAAGCTCTGCTTGTTTACTGCAGTCTGTGACAGAGCAGCAGACATGTTGGTTTTTTTCTATTCACTGGGACAGTTTTTCTGTGTACTCTGATAGTTTGTCCATTGGCAAAGTTTATATTCCCACCAATCCCTTTCTGAAGTGTTGGTTTGTTGCATTGCATGTCTTATTTTATTAATTTATTAGTTTGTGCATGGTGTTATTATAAACCCTCATTTGCATTTTATAGCTGCAGCTGAAACCAGCCAGGATGTAATATGGTAATTATTGAACAGGAACAGGAGAGGCAAAAAGCACCACTACACCACTCCAAATTGAAAAAGTAATACATTAATCCTGATTAAAATTCCTGTGAGAATTTCAAAACAGCTCCTTCTTTGCTCCTCTTCTCTTTATTTTATTTCTCTCGCTGAATTATGAATTAGTTGCCATCCTGAACGTGAACTTTACATTGATTTTCCTCTCCAGGGTCTAAGAAAATGATTTTTCTCTCATTCTCCGACTGTTTTTCATCCTCTGGATTTTGTTTTATTTTTATTTGTTGATTTGTGGTCTTTGCACGCCAGTGTGGCTTAGGCTTGCTGCTTAACCTGCGGTGAGCTTTAGGCATTAACTGCAGCATGTCCGTTCAAGTCAAAACAGCTTTTGATCTGCTTACGTTTGACAGATCGAAAATGGCTGGTCTAAATACAACCCTTCTCTTTCTTTATCTGTTTCTCCCTCTCTCTGCTCCCTCCTCCGCTCCATCTCTCCATTTGTCTTTCTTACAGCGGTTATGAATTTGATTACGAGTACTACAGGGATGATTTCTACAGCAGGTATGTATCATTCACATTATGTCATCAAATGTGGGATTTAAAGAAGCAACTGACTAATTAGCTAAGCGCCATCTCCCTTAGTTACTGTTGCTATGCCTCAAGCTTTCTGCTCATATGCTGCGTTCCATTTATCTCGGATGTTGGATGTCGGAGCTGAGAATGACGACACACCTGAGTTGACTGTGTTTCCAGTACAACAAGTCAGAAAAACATTATTTCACAGGGTGTCTTTTGTTAGTAATACCAGTTGATAACAAAGTATTATGGGCTATTTTGCACATACAAACACTATAGCAACATATAGAAGTTAGACTGTACTGTGTGTACGACTGATTCAATGAGACACAAATAAGACAGAAGTGCTAATACACATAATATTACTACAGCTTTCACTGCTGTTGATGCACCAAGCAGCCATTTCAGATTTTGAGTGCGGGGTGGGTGAGTGTCTACCGACTTTCCGAGTCGGAAATCCGAATTAAAAAATTTCTGACTGGGAACTCCGACTTCCCAGTTTAAATGGAACGCACCATGACACTGCACGTTTACAATGCTAATATATTGTCAAAACCATATAAAAATATTGTATATATTTTTTTTATATCGTCGAAAAACCAGCAACCGAACTGCGTTACTGCAATATTTTTGAAATTTGCTAACATGGAGTCTACAAAAATAGGCTTTCCCATGTGGTTATTTCATATAGACTATTTATTTATTGAATTAGGAAACCAGAAAACATACTATATCATGATATATATCATTATCGAGATATGAAATGGCCTATATCAGGATAGAAGATAGAAGATGAAAGCACCGTATCTGGACGACCTTTGAATGTTTCCAACTTAATGACTCGAACTACAAACTGATGTAGTTAGTAAGTAGCGATTGCAAGTTAAGTTAAGGCAGATAAACACACCGCTTAATCCATTCCTTACACCTTTTCTCATTTTTGTTTTTAGACTTTGGAAAGACACCACCCTCTAGGTTTTGTAAATGCAGAACCTCGCTCTCACTATGTAACGTGGAGAAATCCAAAACGACAGACCTAAGCTGTGACTGGACAATCACTGTTTAGTGTTTAGCTAACGATCAATAAGTCTTCCCTCTCGATCTGTGACTCCACCTCATTAAAAGTTTCCCTTGTCGGATGTAATTCAGTAACCTTCCCACAGAGGAACCTTCAGATAGTCAACTTGTCAACATGACTGAACACATCAAGCATGTAACTCGAACATGCTGATGAAGGAACACTTGTTTCTTCTCTCATTTATCCACCAGTGATCTGACTGCTTATCTGAGGAGACATTTCCTAAATGTCACACTTGTTGAGAGCCGTGACAGACGTCGACTGTCACCGAGAACAGTCGAAGCCGGCACCTTCATTTGACATTTAGCACCATCTTCTTTTCATCCTCTTCACTTTCAAGAGACATGTGAGAGGATTATTTGCATGCATGTAATGGCCCGGGTAGTCGCGCAGAAAGAGGGATTCTGGTAGATTTCAACTGGAATGTCTGTCTTTTGTTTTATGCGTGCCGTTTGAGAGAAGGAACCCCAGAGAAATCCATAGAAAATCTATCTCGAAATACAATACTGGGAACAGATAATAGGCTTTAGAAAGAGGTGAAATAAACGAAAAAACCTTTTAGCTCTAGTAGATGGGCACTTTCTGAATGCTTTAGGGTCTTTTATAAAAGACCGTCTTATAGAAAAAGTGGAAGAAGTGAAGTGTAATATCATACGTTTTTCTTTTCTTGAGGCTTTTTGACTACCATGGCAGAGTGGCCCCCCCACCAAGAGCCGTGATCCCCGTCAAACGCTCCAGGGTGCTCGCTGCCTCCTCCCGCCGCGGGAAGACCTCCTTCCCCATCAAAACATCCTCCTCTTCCTCCTCTTCATCCTCCAGACCTCCCACATCCTCCTCCGGGCTCAAATGTATGTACAATAAGGTGTTTGTTTTTTTTTACTTATCTCGTGTTTACACTTGGCCACTCAGATTTTGCTTTATTTAATTTTTATTTTTCAAAAGAACACTGCCTAATTACGCTAATGGCTTTCTGTCCTTTTTCAAAAAAAAAAAGGCTTAATGCAAATGACTAAACCGTGGCTCTGAGAGAGAAAGCGGTGGCATGATTCAGCTGTGCTACTTACGCCACGCCACTATAAAAAGCTATTTAATTCACTCCAGCAGCTCAGAACAAGCCACACTGCAATATGTAGAGCAAAACACTAAATCGCAAACACAAATATAATCCGAGCTTTGCACCCCATTCAGCAAACGGTGCTATTCCTGTCACCCAGGATCCATCTGGATCGCATTCGCTCCTCTGATTAACTGCTGATGCATTATAACGTCCTAAATGCAATTAATTTGAGATTGGGGGCATCTCTGTGGAGCTGTGGTCAGCTGTGTTTTCCTAAACGTTAGACTCTATCCATAGCCTGTGTAATTGGCTACAGTGTTTATTCCATTGTTGCCTGTCTAGGCCAGTGTTATCAGCGCGAGCAGCTTGGTGTGGTCTGTGAGGAGGACCCAGTTGCAGTTGGTGTTATAGAGAAGGAAAAAAAAAAGAGCACATCTCCCATCCTCTTTTTGGACAGAGTCGATGAATTCTCTCCTCTGTCTAAGCTGCGCTGCTGTATGTTTGGGAGACTAATTTGCCCCTGCCAGTGCTGTGAAAAATCACTGTTTATATTGACTTTGGCCTAGATAGATTGGACAGCAAAATAAGGTTAACTTGTCCAAACAGCAGGGAGGGTTTGTGCAGGGCGGTTTTAAAATAAAGTAATAATTCACTCGCTGGAGGAAAAAAGAGAAACAGCTGTCAGATTCAGGGATCATGAGGATGGATGGATTTGTGTTTTTCATATTAAACCCTCTTTGATGCACAATGTTGATTGTCAGTTTATGAAGACAGGATTTGTGGCTTATTTTGTCTAATAAGGAAAGACTGTGAAAGTCACAGGCTGCTTTGGGAATGAGACACAATCGTATTAAATACTCAACAAGTCGTCGTTTGTTCCTACCCTCTAATACGATCCGTGGAGTGTTTCCTGTGTGGCGGGAGATCAGCCTCATACTCAAATGTAACTGTCACAGTTTTAAACATGGTTAACGTTGTTACGCAGTCACAGTTTGTTTAGGTTTCGGCAACAATGCATCCAGGGTTTCCCCCAGAAAAGCTGTTAGTCCTGGTGAGCAGGTCAGCGACAGACTGATGGCAGCATTAAGGTACGGCCCTATAGAGCAGTGGTTCTCAAAGTGGGGTCCCCCAGGGGTCCTTGAGGGGGTTCCAGGGGGTCCCCAGCCAAAATATAACTCCATCAATAAGTAACACAATGACAGAAGGTATGAATCTTTTGGTCAGGGCTTTCAGACACGTTTTGTAATGAAACATCTAAAAGCCAAAATCCTATCAGATGGGGGACCCTGGGACAAAATCTTATCAAATGGGGGTCCGTGGTCTAATTTGTGCCGGTTTAGGGGTCCTTGATGTGAAAATGTCTGAGAACCACTGCTATAGGGAGCCCAGGGATGACATCTTTTTATACCAACCCAGAAGCTAGCATCGCCCTGTTCCTTTGACAAAAAGCCTATGGAATTTTTCCATTGGATTTTGGATCGTTGCAGAAAATAAGCTCTTTAGCAAACAAAGGTTTATGATACTTAACAATAATTTAATAATCTTAACACATGATTTTTATGATTTTAGAAGCATAAATGCAATCGCTAGAAGTAAAAAGTTAACGTCAGGCTATAAACGAACTGCACCACGGTCTCATTAAGCCATTTGTTAGCAACCTCCTTTTTAAAGACACAAAAAAGCTTCACGAGTGGGGTATTTACTGCCGTATTTTATATCATAGAACAACATGTGAAAATCTCTGAAGCGTGTGTTAACCACAGACATTATTTCAGACGTCTAAACAAAAACACATTAAAAACTCATTGACTCTGAGATGAGGGAACCGGAAGTGCTAAAACGCTAACTCATTTCCAGGATTTAGGACTCATTACTGAGGCATTACTCTGTAGTTTCTGTGATAACAGAATCATGGACAGAATTGCGAAATTGAGAATTTAATAAAAGCTCTAACAGAGATTCCATAGGGCCCTACATTAAGTCAGAGCTAAAAGCTGACTAGAGATATGTTTCCTGCTGAGCCGCCCCACTGTAACTGTAGATTAAAAACATCTTAAAAATACATTTTTTAAAAATCCTCTATGCTTAGACCCATGTGAGGAAAAACCCTGTCATAATGGTTAAGAAATCAGGTTTCCTTCTAGCTCAGAGAGTCCTCCTGATGTCCATCTGTCCAGGCTGGTAACTGTTCAACAACCTGAGTTACATCAGCATCACCAGCCCCAAAACTCTTTGTCCGGTCTAATTATCATACCGGTGATTCAAGACATCCTCCCTGTCCTCAAGATAACATGTTTGCAGTTCATCATGAGCTCCTAAAATTAGATCCATTACTCATCCACCAAATCTGATCTAATAATGCTTATTAAATAACAATGTCATTTTATTCCCCCTTTTTGCTTTAACCCGAGCTATATAAAGATGCTGTGTTGATGACACGGTGTTGGATTAGGATGTGTACGTTGTCTCTCTCTGCAGCTTATGTGACTGATAGCATAAAAGGAGAAAGGCCTGGAGGCGGAGATAAATTAAAAACCGTTCCACACTTTCTTATCATCAAAGTAAGCTGCCCACAGCGAGCTCAGATAATGTTGGAATAAGGAAGTGAGTGTACGTGTGTGTGCATTCATGGAGGTTGGTTTGTACACTTCAGTGTTCCCCACCATCAAGATACTATTCTATATCCACATTTTCTCCTTTTTGCCCCTTCAGAAAGGTCGATTTTCTGCTTCTCTGTAGCTCTGGGGTTGATGGCTGCTTTACATAACATCATGAGACTCCTTTTTGTGATTTCCACACACATATTACCTGTGTGTTGCCTTCAGTGTGGCTTCATATACCCCCTTCTCTCCCTCTTTCTCCTGCACACATTAATCATCCTGGTTTAAAGAAGTAATGTATTCATACAGTATGCATTGGATCGCACCTGTGCCAGTGTTGTTTTTCAGTATGAATTCTTGTGAAAGATTAAAATGTCCTTTTAGGGAAGCTAATTTACAGCGAGGTTATGTGTCAGAAATGTTTTATCATGCACTGACATCTTCTCTAACCGTAGATGTTTATGTTTTATGCATCGGCTCATACATATAGAACGGCATAGGAGGGGATCTGCATTGTGATGTGGTGTGGGTGTAAATATACATCAAAGAAACTAAGTTAAGGAGCTACATGCAGACACGATACCAGACAAGTAATGTTTTGATTCCGTGCATGTCTCCTGCCTCCTGATTTTGCGGGAAGTCGTGGGTTTGTTTACCGAGCGCTCATCCATCCTCTTTCCAGCCCTGACAGAATCTGATAGGTGTCAAAGAGAATTTTATGTTTTCTTCTCAACTTCTGGTGTCTGTTTTTTCCCCTTCTTTTAAAAAAAGATGACACATTTCAGCCGCCGAGGGTTAAGGAATAAGATTATCTTATTACTTTTATGGTCTAAATTCCTTAATCTGCTCAGTTCATGCTGCTAAGGAGTACACCCTCGTGTCAGCAACCGTGAGACGGGACAGATTGAATTAATGGTGACGTCCTTCAGATACATTTATTTAGTATTTTCAGCAGATGTTTTTTTTTTGCATACTGTATGACACATCAAGTTTAAGACTCAAACTTTGGCATGATACAGTTACGCTTCATTTAGCCAAAGCTCTGATATGTGTAGTAGAGTGTGAGACCCAAAGCAAAGCAGGAAGGGGAGAGTAATTATTCATAAGGCAGTAAACAGAAGCTGTGGGAGGGCAAATTGTGCCCGCAGTATCTCATGCGGTACCGTTAGTGAGGCAATGAGCCGGCATAGTTGCACTGACTGTATGAAATTAAAAAAATGCAATTAAAACACTTGATGTACGTTTGTTTGTTAATCCAATAAACCAGCCTGTCCTGTCCTGTCCTGTCGTTTGGACAGGGAGCTCATTACGACCGGTAGTAGCGTTTTAAAGTTGAGCGCCCTCTAGCGGTCGAGTATTGACGTTTTATTGTGAGGCGTCTCCCTCGAGTGTTCGTTGATTTTATGGCGCCAAAAAGCCGGAAGTAATGTGACGAGGTGTTTAGGGCGAGAAGCATGCTAAGGGTGAGCGGGAGGTGCTGGTGGCTGGGCCAAACAAACACAACGACTTTCACCCAGGAGACCGGGCTTCATGTCCCAGCTGAAAATAAAATTAAAACATCTTTTTTTTTTTTTTTAAGTGACCATAACAACCGGAATACGTGACGTCTGCATCATGTGATGTAGCGGATACACAGAAGTGATTTAATGTCTCAAATATCATGATTTTAACCCAAACCACAATCTTTTTTCTAACACTAACAAGTTGTTTTGTTGCCTAAACCTAAACCTACCACCAACAGTGTGTTTAAAACCACAAACGTAACGTTTAGGTATGAGGGCGAAAAATGCTGCATATGGGTCGAATTTACTTCCACCGCTAGAGGCGGTAATTTAGGAAACGCTCATATTGGTGGAATTAGAGGGTCGGAACATACGACCTATAGGTCGTATATTTATATATATTTAGTCTTTCTTTAACTACCCTGGATTAACGGACAAAAGTACTGTTTACTATGTTACAATACATGCTGGTTATTCAAATTTTGACTGCAAAATAACCTTGAGCAAGTTAAAAAACAAATCTGAAGATATTTCAAATAGTGAATGAGCTGCGTTTCCTCTGCAGTTCAATCGTTTGAACATTTCCCGGTGGAGTCCTGTGAGTGTCAGTTTATTTTACTGTACTCCATGTGCCACATTTGAATTTGCTGTTTGGATATATGGGTCTCATAATGTTTTAATAATTTGTTCAAAAGAATTATGTAATTTGGTACTACAGAGACCATATCTGGGACAGTTGTTTGGAGATAGATGGTTGTGTTGAGTTTATAAGCAACTGTCAATTTTTAATGCTTTCCTCTAATCCTATAATCTTAAAGGCTGGGACAACTGACAAATATTGTTAACCTAATTATCAATAGTCTGTGCACTGGTAAAAGACCCGAAATTATGCTACCAATTAATTAGATTTAAGGAAGCGTAGTCTACCGATTGAACACCATCTCCATCTATCATGTAATTCAGGAACCGTCCTAAGAATTTATAGTTGTTTGTTCTTACTGGGACCAGTAAAATAAAGTTTTCTAGAAAATTCTTAGAACTCAATAATGAACTCAAAAATGCATTGGCAATCATGCTAAAAATCAATGAAAATGTATTAAAGTAATGAAAATCTTTTAAGTTTTTCTAAATATAAACCGTAAATTTCCCGTTCTTGTTGATTTGGCGACACTCGTTACTACAGAAGAGCAGCTGGTGTATCTAACAGCACATTCCTGTGACTCCTTCAAAATAAAAGCCACCCAGTGTTTCGTCTGTTGAATGCTTTTCATGTGCAGAGTAGGAAATTATCATTTTGTTCTAATATGGCTGAATGAAAGTGAACAATAAACAGTGAGGCTTATATCAATGAAATAAATTAAGAACAGTAACATTGAACTACATAACGCATCATTTCCTGTGAATTCTGTGTGCGTGTGTGTAACACACAACAAGTCCTCCAAACCATACGACCACACAACTCGTTTGTTTCTACCCTCTAATGCGACTCATACAAGCATTTACTAAATTAGCGCTCTTTGCGGTGGCAGGAAAATACGACCCATAAGCATTTTCCGTCCTCAGTCCTACACAAACAGTCAGGGTTTTAAACACGACGTTAACATGGTAAAACGGTCGCAGTTTAGGCACAAAAACTACCTAGGGTTAGAAAAAGAGGTTGTGTGGTTTGTGTATGAATGTAATGTAAATACACTGAATGGTTACTGCTGCAAAAAATGGAGACCATAAGTACTACTATCAAACAAATACACAAAATGAAAATCTTAAGGATTATAACTTTAAAATACAAGACTTTTACCAATATAAACCTACATATACAATATACACTAACCAGGCAGATGCTATCCTTGAGTGTCCTCACTTTATATAATCAGCTAATGCCAATTGAAATATCGCATCCAGATATTGACATTATTGAGCAAAACTTGAGCGGCACTGCACAGCACGGTGGGCGTAAGCTGCGTACTTATCTGCAAATTGAAAGCAGCAGGTCCACATTTCCAGCAGGGTAACTTTGCAGTTGGCCAGATTGAGATGTTCTTCCCTGAGGAGAGTGACTCACAGTGATGACATGATATCCAAAACTAAAAACTAAGAGCATTAACAGATGACAGCATGCCGTCTGTGATAAAACTGTGTGAAGCAGCATCATTAAAATGAGTTTACAGACAGATGAAATTAGGACAAACTAAACTTAGCGATGAATCTGTTTCTGTGTTTCTGTCTGTCAGCAGTGAAGACGGATCAGCTGCAGACTATTAAACGGGAACTCACTCAGATCAAGTTCAAGATCGACTCTTTGTTGGGACGCCTGGAGAAGATCGAGAAGCAGCAGAGAGCCGAGAGCGGTGAGAAGCAGACACACAGATCAGAGCGAGCCGGGAGAGAAAGGGGAAAAGGACACCCACCGCAGAGGGAGGGAAATTAAGAGCACACGCAGGCCATACGTCTTAGTGACATTGTGGGAGATAAGAGCAGTAGAGCTCTCCGTCATGACAGCAGACAGGCTGTCAACGCCACGCTGACTCAGTTTATATGGGAGGTCTTTATAGATGCCCTACACTACAGGACAGCCTCAGAGTGCAGATCACTGCGAAGGTTATTTAGACTTCATGCTGTGCATGTTACAGTTTCTCACCAGGCATGTTTGCAATGCTTTATTCAAACTCTGGAGCTTTTTTTTTGTCTTTTAACTTCATGACAGTTGAACACCAAATAAATCACACCAAGTCTTGGCCCACCAGGGAAACTGAGATTTGTTTGAAATGAGAATGAAAATCTAACTTGATACTAAATCCAAGGTTTTCTCTTTAGGAGATGGTTGTTTATATCAAACAGCTAGCAGCTAGAGGCGTGCGGAGATATTTAAAATGACACAAATTGCTAAAAGGGCCAGTTGACAAGGTCATTTTACCATTAAAATCTTTTTAATTGCCTTAAAATATGTATTGCTCAATATGTTTGGTCTCTCCCGTCTGTATTTGAATATGACTTGGGGCTGTTTCCCTCAGTAAGACTTTGTTATCAATTAGAAAAACAGCGGGTAGACAGCGCAGAGATGCCAGGATTGAGGGAATTTGATCTTTTTTCTTTGGTTTGCTTAAGGCGACTGCGTTTGGAATGTGCTGTAAACAAAATAGAAAAAAGGATTTGAACCATAGATGGAATGTGTTTATCTAAGCTTAGGCTGAAAAGATGATTGATGATTTTTTCAGGAAAATCCAGTATGCATTCTTTAACATTATGTGGTTTATATTGCCCACAGCAATAATGTTCAGCTTCAGATTTACCCTTTAACTGATTTGTCTTTTAATTAAAAAAACAAAACTCATGAGCCATGATAATGATGGAATTTGTTATGGTTATTTACTGTGTATTCAGACAGACTGTGAAGCACGTTTTTGAGGCGATTGCATACAGGCATGTCCAAACTATTCCATAAATGGCCATGTGTGGCTGCAAGTTTTTGTTTCAACCAATCAAGAGCACACCTGACTCGACTAATCAACTGTCTGCAGACTGAGATGATTAAATGAGTCGAGCCTGGTGTGCTCCTGCTTGGTTGGAATGAAAACCTGCAGCCACACACGGCCCTCTGTGGAATATATATGTCTTTATTTCAACTCGAAAATCATAGTTTGGACACGCAAAGATTAGTCAAGACTTGTTAGTCAAGACTTGTTAGCAGGATAAGCTGCATGGTATGACACAAAGCAGTTTTACCAGACGTGAAGCAGAATCATCCTTTTCATTTTGTTAATCTGCGGAGCAAAACAGACTTGTAGCATTTATTTTTTCAGCGTCAAGTCTATATTTTCTGGAACAAAAATGTGGGAAAGGGACGCACTGGTGGCTCAGTGGTCGAGGGCACGCGTGGGTTGGGCAGCCGCCGCCGCAAGTCTATTTTTTGTGCATTTCTGCAGAGACAGCTGTTTACATCACACAAATATCCCGCTGTATATGTTTTGAAGTTATTAACCAGATCTTCAGTGCTTGATTAGCAGTCTGTGAGTGTGTGTGTGTGTGTGTGTGTGTGTGTGTGTGTGTGTGTGTGTGTGTGTGTGTGTGTGTGTGTGTGT
>JAOVVB010094535.1:0-13239 GCA_028570985.1 Heterobranchus longifilis
TAAATGATGCAGCTCTCATACAGAACATACTGTTTACATATTCCTACTGTAATATTATTTATACTTAGAGTTAATCACGCTACATGTCTTTGGATCTTTCTTTTTCACTTGTACATATGCTCTTTGCTTTGCTTTTGTTGTTCTTTTTATCTGTTTATGCATACTTTTTGTTTTTGTGTTGTGTTGGAAATAAATCTGATTCTGATTCTGAAACAACCTATGTGATCATACAGACTCGTTATTTTCATTACACACTCTTATAAAATCCGATCAGCACTGAACTTCATGTGTAAAAAAAGAAGACGTTCCCCTATAAGTGGGTGATGAACCATATGCGGTGATTATAAAAACATTTATCATGTAACTAACAGAAACAAACAGCATAATGGCACAAATTAATTCTACACTTCACAGTAAGCTTTGTTTATCACTTCTTTTTGGCAGCCAATATTTAGCATTTAAGTCTGGAACACAAACTTGGCTGTGTTTGTCCGCCCTGCCCTCTCTGTTTGCCCTCATTATGAAGGTCTGACCTGCCAACACATAGAAAACAATACAAAGTTAACACCAACAGTCAATAAGCAACATGGATGGCAGTGTACCAAAACATGAAAACAGGACAAAACTGATAACATCATTTTCATTAATCTTAGGGTTTTTTTTTTTTTTTTCTCCGTTATTTCTTGGCAAGAAGATTAATGTGAATTTCACAAAGAGCTGTTGTCTTGGCATTCACGGATTGGCAGGCTGCCATAAAGCTGGCATGATGCTGTCATTCTTCTGATCAAAAATAAGCTAGAAGATCATGAGTTCGGTGATGCAGCGTTAACCAGTTGGCACCAAGTGTTCGTGTGACATTGTCAAGAAGAAATTACTTTCTGTCTTTACAGCAAACATCTGCTTGATAGTTTCTCCGAGCACCTTCAAAAGCTGCTTCTCTTTCGGCTTTTGTCTGTCACCAAAACAGAGCTGAGTCACCGACTGTCACTTGCAGCTGCAGTCTGTAGGCTCTCCAGACATGAAATCAATACTCAACATTTTCCTTGTGATGGACACATACAGGGGAGAGACAAATTCCCCTCACTGAGACTGCACTTGATTGAGCCCCACTTAGATTGCTAATGTGACTGATGGACTGACACGGACAGCTCTACAGGAAGTTACCGTGTGATCTATTGAGACAATCTCTTGCTGACAGCAAGGAAGTGTATTCGAATGAGTTTGTGCTGCTGTCTCCAACTGTTAAATGCTCTTTGCTTTTGTGCTTCTCGTGACGAACCTTTTTCAAAGGTCCGCATCACGACACCATAGATGATTTGGTTGAAAATCTGAAAACACCGTCCGATGCTGTGTTTGTTAGTATTTACTTGTGTTTAATGAACTGTAGCATTAAAACAAAAGACTTGAAACACAAAATGCTCTAACAAGTGCGCATTTTGGGTTTTGTCTAATAATGAGTCCAACAGTGAAGTAACTGCATACAACAGCATGTAACAATACGGGTCTTCATCTCAAGTGAATAATATGAATTGCAGAGTAAAAATCCATTGTTTGAGGCATTCATTAACTACAGCATCTGGCAGTGTGGGATGAGGCCATGATCGTATCTTTAGGTTTGCTTGCAGACAACACTGGCATGCAAATACTTTGAAATGTTTTCGAAAATGGTGAAGTTAGCGGTTAGCTGGATGTAGCTATTAATCTGGGAATTGTAGGGTTTTTTTGTTGTTGTTTTTTTTGCAATAAATGTAATACATCTTACTAACATGTATGAAGCAAAAACAATGGAAGAAAGCAATGTCATGTTTGTATTTTTTTACTGCATTGCCACTCAGATAGACTTACTAGATGAGAGGTTTCTGTACCACAGTATGTTGTGTAAAAATGATGTTTGGGTGGTTACAGTAGCAGCCCTGTGATTGACTGACCCTGCTGGGATTGGCTCCGGCCCCCTGCGACCCTCTTAAAGAAAAAGTGTGTATAGATAATGGATGGCTGGATGATTACTGTTTAGTTTGCACCACATTTTGCATTTCTGGACACTTAAGAGTACAATGAAAACATCACATTTTTAAGGTTATGTACTGTAAAAACATTTTATTATTATATTATATTGTCATTTTCTGCACTAGAATAGACTTCTGGAGATGAGAGAATCCAGGATTAAAACCATGTTGCTTTTGTTTCTGATTTAAACAGTGTGACTATATATCAATGATTTTCCCTATTCCTGGTTATAGAATATTCTCATGGTTGCCAGTTGAGACTCCCCATGGTCACATGAACATATTTTTATCATTCATTCATTCATTAATTCAAACTTTATTTATTCTTGATGAATCATTGAGGGCATGTCTTCATTTTCAATGCTGTCAATGATGTCAAGAGTACAATTAAAACAGAATAAATACATGTACAACTGTAATACATTTGGAAACATTTGCATAAATGAAAGAATGTTATTTCCCCATGCTGTGATATATTGTTCAAAGATCTGTGTGCCACACACACACACACACACACACCCCCACACACACACATTATTTGACTGTGCGCTCCATTATTTTGTCAAATTCCTAATTATACACAATATATGTGTTTATTAAAGATGAATGTAAAAAGAACACCAAATATTTTTTTCCGTCACAAAGTAACAGTCTCATGATTCAGGCGTGTTTCCAGATGATCATTTGAATTTGTGCCTACCTCGCATGCATGCGTAGTTGAATTCCATCATTCTTGTGTGCTGCTCGCATTCTATGGTTTGGTACACTGATGGTGACTTCAGAGAAACATATACATAGCATATTTCACAGCATAAAGAGATGATCCTTTCAGCTGGCTCTCAGAATGTAATTACAATGAATACCATCAATTCCTATGAAGGAAAGCAACGCAGATGGCAGCAATGTCCCTGAAGCGAGCTGTCTACCGCAACAACAATCTGCAAATGCCGTTGGTGCAGACACATTTTATTCATTTGGTCATCAATGTCCTGGCAATGGCATCCGGCCTGCTGCCCTCCCTCCATTCTGTCACCATTCCTCTCCCGCTCCTCTTCTGTCACCCTCCTGCTATTAGACCATGTCACACTAATATGGTAGATTTGAAAACATATATATTTTTGTTCAATGTTTTGGTCTGGGTTCTACACTAAGCTGGCATTATATATCATCAAATCACTGCTGTATAACACAACAACACAAGGTCCCAACACTCAGTAAAAACCATTTGCCTTGGTTGGCATCCTTTTTTTTTTTACAACCCAACCCATTAAATTAGGCCTATTATTTAATCTCACTTACATTACAAAAGAAAGACATGTCAAGGAAAACATATATATGGGACACAACAGATATATATCACAAGGCAAAGGTGTTTTCACATATTTTTGCCATCTTTTCCGAGCACAATGCAGGTTCCGTGAAACACACAAAAGGCAGTGACGAAGACAGAAATGCCAGAATGTAGGTAAACACTGCAAGGCCAAACAAAGAATTCAGCCATGTTCTGTTTCGCCCAGGCTTTGTCATCTATCAGGCTCAATGGCCCTGACCACTCTCCTCAGTGTAGCAGCGTGCTGACATTTTTGAGAACTAACTTGGCTAATCAAGACTACAGCTATAGTATTTTGTCTTGGTCTTGAAGCGTACTATGAAGAATGGGCATTCTCTCTGATTTAGCGACTAAAATAGCAACACCACCTCCAGATGACTTACAGTCAAGGAGGACCTCGTCTCACCCTAACGCTATTTGAAGCTGCCCTCCCTGTCCAGGTCTCATAAAGGCAGGTGATCCTCATCTGGCCTGCAACATCTGCCTGTGAACTACCTGAGAGCTGCTGCTGCTGTTGTTGGTATCATGTTGGTGCAGAGGCATGTTGACACTTAAAGGGATAATTTGTCACTTTTTATGTGGATGTCCAATCAGTGTTGATGGTAAATGTAGTCAATTGAAGCAATAAATTCCTCAGTGCGTGCTATATTGACCGAGAAAGCCTCCTGCTCACGGAGCCGTGCAGGCATTGCCTGTACCAGGATGCATTATTGCATGCAAGTTACTGAAGCCCAGCAAAAACATAGTGTAGCCAAGGGTTATTATGAGTTGCACCTATACTTACGCAGGTAAGTAAGTAAGTAAATTAACTGCTTTATTTATATAGCACACAAACATGAAGAATATAAATGAATACATAGAAAAGAAAAGTAATTTACAATGAAACATCACAAACCAAAACACAAAACAGGGATGGAAATCTATAAAAAGGCTTGTCTATAAAGATGGGTTCTTAGAAGCTGCTTAATACAGTCCAAAGATTCAGCAAATCTGATTTAGGGAGTTGGGGGAGATGATTCCAGGGGGTTTGGGGCGACAACGGCGAATGCACAATCACCTTTTGTTTTGTAGTTGGAGCAGGGGATGGATAAAAGGCCAAGATTTGAGGATCAGAGTGGTTGAGAAGTGGAATATAGAATGAGGATATCGGAAATGTAACTGGGGGCAAGGACATGTTGTGTTTTATATGTAATCAGCAGGATCTTGTAGTTTATTCTGAATTTTACTGGAAGCCAATGGAGGGATGCTAGAACAGGTGTAATGTGGGATCACCGGCTGGTTCCCAGTTAATAGTCTGGCGGCTGCATTTTGAACTCACTGTCAACAATTTAGAGCAGATTGACTGAGGCATGTGTAGAGGGAATTACAGTAATCTAAATGGGAGAAAATGAAAGTGTGAATTAAGAGTTCAGGGTCTGAGGAAGGCACAATACATCTGATGTTTGCAATATTTGTGAGCTGAAGAAAACAGGACTGGATGAGCTTATTAATATGATAGTCAAAAGTCATATGCTGGTCAAAGATGATTCCGAGATTCTTAGCGGTAGGGTTGATATTTGGGTGAAATTGAACAATAAACTTATCAACTGCAGTGACAAATTTATGTGGACCAAATATTTTCAGTTTCATCAGGGTTTAAGTGGAGGAAATTAAAAGACAGCCAGTCTTTGGTGGTGGCTAAGCAATAATGGAGGAAGGACAATTGATTTAGGTTATTGGGTTTGGTAGAGAAGTAGAGTTGAGTATCATCGGCATAACAATGAAATGACACGTCTTGAAAGCGACTGAACAAATGAAAAAAGGATTGGTCCTAGGACCGACCCCTGAGGGACTCCACAAAACAGGGGAGCTGAGGAGGATACATGATTATTAATACAAAAATTGAAATATGTATTGGACAGATAAGAATGAAACCAGTTTAAAGCTGTACCAGGAATGCCCACCCAGTTTTGCAACCTATCCAGTAAAATGTAAGGTAATAAAATAAAAACCTGGAGGCTCCGTAGTCCGAACCAGTGTGAACTAACATGGCAAAAACGATTTTATTATTTTTTCACATTGGCAACGGCAGCGCATTACAGCTTCACTCCTTCCATTTTTACATTTCACGATAAAAGCCCTGCTGGTTTTAGATGTCTTTTCCAGTTTATCTTTGGGATCCTGAAGAAGGTCTCCAGCACACCTCTGTCCAAGTGAGGAGTAAAACTTTCATCATAGTAACGCACACACAGACTCTCCCGGGTTAGCGCCAAAAACACCATCCAACAAAAACTGTCCACACTGACATCCATTGCAGCAGAATAAGGCAATTTGAGCAAAGTCACCAGCAGTCGGTGTTTGCTCTCGGCAGATCAGGTTGTGGAGGGTCCTCGCCGGCCATATCCAGCCTCTGCCTCTCTCCAGTGCAATTCTTCGGCCATATACTCTGGCTCGAATAAATACAGCAGCAAAAACACTGTAAAATGAATCCTCATCCATAACATCTTCTGCACTCATATTTTGGGTTGCCATTTATGCTGTTGGAAACATAGCTAGTTTGCAATACAAGCAAAGATAACAAGGAAGTTCTGATTTGGAGCAGCATCGAGACCAGAGCACGCCCCGGCTACCCGGACGTAAAACCAGAGCTGATTTTGCATCTGCGAACTCAGCTTTTCTCGGTCAATATAGAACGCATAGGAATTTATTGCTTCAATCGACTACATTTACCATCAACACTGATTGGACATCCACATAAAAAGTGGCAAATTTCTCTTGTCCCTGCCAACAAATCCGGCTCACACTTAAGCTGTTGTCAGAGAAAGAATACAGACAAGCCTCTTTCAGCTGGGAGTCAGGTCCTTCTATTCATTGTAGCCTGTAGCTTTATATTGCTGTTTTGCACCCTTGCTGGGCAGCAATGGGCATTTTGTCTGTTGAGAGCTGCTCGTCTCCTCCACTCCATGGTAGTATCAGTCAGAGCTGGAGCAGGTGAACCCAGCCATTTTGTTGGAACCCCCTTTCTTCTGACAAATTTCCCCCGCCAAGGCAGAGTGTTCATGCACAGACACTGTGAAACAAACATGCTTTATTCTTCCCAGGAGAATCTCTGGACTGCAGAGCGACACCCCACTGGCTGTTTCACAAAGGCTCCTTGGTTCCAGAGCATTTTCTGAAGCACATAGGCTACATCTCTATCCATTTGCAGCCATCAGTCGTCAGAACAGAATTTGACAATGTGTGTGTCCCACTCTGTAATAAGCTTCAACTTTGTTTGGCAACTTTTTCTGGCTGTGCTTCTTAGAAAGTTTTCCTCTGAGTAGCCTTCTAGTGGTGAGTACCTTCATTGTTCATGCTGTTAAATCCTATTTGGGCTCTCTGCTCAGCAACCCTCTTGCTTCTCTTTATTTAGCTAGAATGTGTTTTGTCAGTATCTCAACTGCTTACTAATTTTTGATTTGCTGGTAAACTCATGTCTTCTGCAATCTTCTTGTCCTTTCGTCTTGAATTGCAACTTTGTGTAGCAGCTTTTCCTCTCTGTCCTTGTGATGTCATGCCGTAAAGATCACAGGAAACAAATCTGACTGTCTTACTAATAATATGCACACTGCTCAACTGGCATGTCTACAATTCCTAATTCTGACACAATAGGAAATATGTCATGTCTGTGACCCACCCTATGAGACTTGGGAGTGCTTTACAGCAGCTTACAGCTCCTTAGGATGGCATAAGTCAAATTTCACTATGTTGTGCTAACCATTGTATGTGACCATTGAGAACGACTGGGAAATTTGTGTCTGTCCCTTTTGTTTTGGTTGACAGTCTATAGTACACCTTTGCAAGCGATAGCCTCTCTCCCACTAGACTCAGCTTCACAATGTATTTTCTCATAGGCCTAGAGGTTTTCTTTCTTTTTCTAAAGGTTTTCTATCAATACTCATATCTACTGTATTGGCTAGTAAAATTTGAACACCTCGTCATTTTAACAAAGATGCAGCCAATAACTGCAGCTTCCACATGAAGATTTAAGAGTGCACCTGTGACTCATGGGAGCCGGAGCTGGTGAATGAATGCAAAGTGTAAACTAATGTTTTACACTAGGATGAGGTCATTACAGGTTGACAAAGGTCCTGTGTAAGAGCATATGCTTGCTTATTAGTTGGAGTGTGGAGGTGACTGACCATTATAGAATGGTATTTTCCTTGAAATGGCCATTTTGATGATCTCCCTATAGGTCAGTGTGTGGTAAAGAGGTTCCCACATCCATTTTCCAATCAGGCATGCTCTCAACTCACTGGTACATATTAATGTCATGTTGATGTCACAGCTGGAGGTGCCACATTTCAGTCTTTTTCCCCCATACTCCACTGAGCCTGTTAGAGAGAAAAAGCTTGATGAAATACAATGAAAGGTATCCATTGTAACCTGGAGCACATGCACCATAACCATTAGTATATGTATAAAGAATAGTATAGTGTCACAATAGAGTTCCAGGCATATTCTGAGGTGCATGCAAATTTCAGTGTGGTCTCAGCTTATGCTCACTTAGACTTTAGACTTTGACTTTAGACTTTATTGTCCCCAATGGGAAAATCCTTCTCACAGCACTGTACACTTCATACATATAACATAACACAACAACAACAACAACTATAGTGTTACATTTGTGTAACACTTGTCACACATCTATCTACTCAACCATCCTCAGCCAACTGCATGTTGTATATAAAGGAGAAACTAGATATTTTTGTATAGTTTGGCCACTCAGTGGATAGGGTGAGTGGAAAACATGTAAAGAGTGTCTATCCACATTAGTGTGGACATCATCAGTCAGTGACTCACTTATCTACACTATCTTATGTCAAAGAGAGCCCCGGAGGAAATAGATTATTTCCACACATAGTTTTAATTTACATTTCACCTTGGACTGTTTATTTACCAAGGTGAGGGTATAATGTGTTTGACTCTTTCACAGTCTGAAAGAGTAAATACGTTTACTCAATGAGTAAATTTAATGTTGTCTTTTATGGGATTTTACATGGACATTTTATGGACAATTAGAACCGTTTTACAATCTCTATTCCTGTTAAATATAGATTACTTATACACAAAATCTAAGCACCGAAGCTACATTTGCTCCCGTCATCACACTGCACCTTGAATTTAAGTTTAATTGGATCATCATTCTGCACATTTTAGCTGCTGCTCTTCTGCACCCAAATGTCTTGACGTATTTTATTGTTGCAAGTGAAAGAATGAAAAAAAAGTGTCAGGTACAATGACATCCGTCCTTCCCACCCCATCCAAAGAAATACTGAAAAATTGATACGACTGATGCTGATTCCCTCTGACGCCGGAGATATACTTGCTTTTAAATATGCGAAGACGTGACGCTGCCTCGCGTATTCTGCGTCCGTTTTGTCCGTTCATTGTGTACGTACTCTGAAATTAACACAACGCAACGTCTACGCAAACGGATGGTCAAACAGCAAGTATGTATTTCCAACTTCAAACCTGCTTTGCTGTCACCAGCCTTTCTGCTCCACCAGTCCCCGTTAAGAAAAAAACCTGCACTGTATCTCCTCTGTGCAAACTGTCTCAGACATCGCAGGGTGATTCTTCCATTGAGATAACACTACCTTAACTGTGCAGTACTTAGCAATAATTTAACATCCTTGTGTGACAGTGGTAATGGGAACAGAAACCATTGAATCACCTTGGGGGCCATTATCAACTGTGCTTTGCATCAGTAGCATTTATACATGAGATTAAATATGCCTATGCAAACATATACACAGTATCGCTCATGCAGACCTTCAGATTACTCAAGGAAACATCTTGTGGAGTAGGAGAGCTAGCTACTATACCAAGGGAGGATTAGCTAAAGTGATCTGAAACCATAGAGAAAATAAAAACACATATCAGAAATTCTGTAGGCCGATCTACAGGAGGCGGTTAAAAACAAGCACAGACATACATTTTTAAAATGCTATGGAACGCCAAATAACTTCAAAACAGCTTTGGAGACACATATGTGGTCCCAGTTGTATAAATAACTTGTCAAGGATGACTCGGTGTTAAACACTCATTTTGGCACTATATTTACCTTTTCATTGTTAAAGCCGTATATTCAAAGTTGCAGTTTGCCCTGATATTCTTCAGAAGCAGAGAAGAATCCTCCTGCTGCTTGCAGTGTGGGAAATTCATGGCCAGAATATCAAAGTACAGCTGAGGTCTGGAGAGGCTGTATCTTGGTAATGTTTGAATCAATATGTCTGCTTTTCGCAGATGATGCCGTCTTTCTGACTTCGCTGGAATTTGCATTGGGGCAGTTTGTTTCTGAGGCACTTAGAGTGTAAATACACTAGATGGGCAAAACGTGGATCCGCAAGCAAATTATGTGAACACCAGAGCATTATACCCAAATATGATTGTTGGAACAAAACTGTAGCCATTTATAAGATGCTTTAACAACCTCCACTGTTCTGGGAACACTTTTATTAAAATTTAAGAACCTGGCTGCCAGTTGCTTCCACTCAGCTACTACAGCATTAACACTGATGTTGGGCAATAAGGACTATTAGTTGCGCTGCAGTTCATAACAAAGGTGTTCAGTAGGGTTTAGGTCAAGGTTACTTTATTTGTCTCCCTTGGGAGAAAATTGTTTTGGATGAAAGGGACATTTCTGCAACAAACCAGATGTTACAACAGAAGAAAAAAAACTTTAAATAGAAACAGGACACAATGTGCAAAACGTTAGCTTGTGATAAAAAAACACTGTGCAAATGAGTCACCCACAGTCATTGCATTCACTGAGACAAAGTCCAAGGTCAAACTCCTGCTACCCAGGTATTCACTTACAAATTCACACATTCTCTTACACACTCAGATGCATACCACTCAGGGCTCTGAGCACACCAGTTAACTTCTCGCTGCACTTCACTTTGCGCACTGGGCCGCTGTCATGCTGTTGCAATGTTGGGCACTAAAATCATTTAAAAAAGTACATCAATCGAAAGTATACATGTATGGATAGGCACCCCAGTAGGGAAAAAGGGTGGCTTGTCCCCTGGGGTGGAATGTTTGGGAAACCGATGTCCGATTGACAGCTTGCTGTGTCGCCATTACGAGCCTCCCCGGGACAACAAAAGTGATGAATTGATGAATGGAGGCATAAATGGATGGATGAGCTGATTGGTAAGTTCAGTAGTTGGAAGTTGATTGATATTGGTTATGCTTTATGTGTGTCTGGTGGTCAGAAAAGCACTTATCTCATTAAGGATGTCTGATAATCAAATAGAATGTTAAAGATTTTCTTTTTGTGGCACTAGCAGAGACAGGACAGATGAAGAAATGTGTGAGAGGGGGGTAACTCACGCACTGTTAAGAGATAGACGGAAACTACGACGCCACCTAATCTGTGAGGTAGTTTTCCATAAACCGTTGTGGTAAACAGTTATTTTTCTTCAACTATAACAGCTTTCAAGCTTTATAGCATATAAAAGTGTTTCTTTTTTTTTTTTAATATAATACAGTCTGCTTCCGCTCTCAAGCCTCAAGCTTAGAAGCATGAAGTCTCAAGAGTGCGAAAGAGATGTCTGCACACATTGTCTTTGCAGTGCCATGTCTTTGGCAAAGGAGCATCCACAGTTTACAAGGCTTGCCTTCAATTTTACTCATCAAACAATGGGTGTGTACACAGCCCATTCAAGGCAGGGAAAATGCACGACAACGTGACATGAACATCAAGCATTTGGCCATCTGGGAAGGAAGAGTGCCAAATAATGACTCCTTAGTGATTATGGAAGCGCTATTCTTTTTTTTTTCTCTCTCTCTCGTATCACACCCCGCAAAAAAATAATTAATGAAAGAGAAAGATGTGTGAGTATTGATCTTACCATGTGTTCCCGTGACATTGGCCGGATTCTCCGTTCCCGTCGAAAAAAGAGGGACAACAGCGACGTGAAATTTTTAATATGGAGAGAGGGAGAGAAAAAAAAAAAGATGCCAATTGAAAGACGTTGATTGATTCCAAACCTCCTCCTCCTCCTCCTCCTCCTCCTCCCGCTCTTAACTCACTTCCACGCCATTTATTTTCAACTTGCTTTAGTTGCCACCGGGGCCAGGCTAGTTCCTGACCTCACAAAGGTTTTGTCATTAAGATCGAAATCTTCACCACATAAAATTTTATTTGAAATCAATTCAGTGACCTTCACCACGCAAAAAAAAAAAAAAGGCAAACACATTGTCAAACCCATCCCGATTCGAGGCGCTGTGTTAAACAAGTGTTGCATCTCGATTAATAAGTCCTCTGTGGGCGATATGGGAAGACGTTAAAACATCATGAAGGGTTTTTCCTTTCTCGCGGACATGCGGTAACCTCTGTAAGAGAGAATTTTCATCAAAATAGTTTGTATTTATGAGAGATTAAAATCAACCGGGTCCAAGTAGCTTGTCTTAAGGAGTTTTTCCAACTATTGTGCGAATGAATGAATGCACACTAATACAGGGTGGGACTTTATTCAGCCGAATGTACAGTTATACAGCCAAGAAAGCCATTCTCGTCTGACAGTGTTGCCCCAGGCTCTGTTTCACAGTAGACAGATGGAAGGAAACATCACCACAGCATGTACAATCGCCTTCATCAAACAACACGCAAAGGCTGTTTTAACAGTTACTTCTCGAGAAAGAGAAAGCTTTCCAAGAAAGCGGAATTATGATTTAGGCATCCATCTTAAAAAGGAAACACTGTCAAGTTGATATCTGTTGATGTTCTGCATGTTATTTTTTTATTTTTTTATTTTTTCAGCATTTGTAATGTTTGTGTTTATTTTGAGCAGAAAGTGACAGATAAAAGTGAGCAGGTGAAACATTTGTTCTTCTTTTGCTCTACAAATTGATCTTGCACCGCACCGCTGCGGAATTTATAACGTACATGAAACGCGACAGAACAACACAATTCCTCCCGTTTCATTATTCATTTACATATGTTGTCATTATCTGACACTTTTCCACCCGTTCTGTATCATACAACGATCACATGTAGTTTGCACTATTTATAACACTGAACAGACATCGCTAACTCCACATGGAAAGGCTTATCCTGAATTGTTTTCTTTTAAATCAAGAAAGTCATTTTTTTAACGTTTTTCTTCCTTTTTTTTTTAAGCTCTCACCCTCTCATGACCACATTTTGCATTTCACCCTAACATGAAATGTTTAAAGGCTATTCTTACGAACAACAACACGAGTATATTCTGACAAGGGCACCCTCACATGTTAGTTTGCCAAAAGCAATTAGCGGTCTCGCACCTGTCAAGGACAAACATGACACGACAAAACCACACGCAAGTCAACCAAACATGTACAATGCTTGTATATGCAATTAGTAATTTCCAGACATGAACACACGTTTGAATCAGCTCTCGTGTAACAATAACCTGTACGTCTCTCTCTCTCTCACACACGTGCACGCACACACACACACACACACACATATTAATTTACCAGTGGAACATTAGGTGAGGACATGTCAGCTGACAATAATGGTGGTTCACAGCGCTGGCTGTAGTCTAATTGGTGTGTTGCAAATACATGTCACTCAACGTAAGACCCTTCATTAGTCTGAAGAGTTCTGTGCCGTGTGATGAATTCGGCCTCATCCCGCTTTAAGCCGTGCTTCAGCTTCATCTGACAGGATATTATTGACAGCGGTCTTCTCAGCAGTTTCATGTGGACTTGAGGCTGATTGGTTGATTGAGACAAGGAGATGTTTAATGTGGAGACAGTGGAACAGAAGCACTGCTGGGTCCTTGTGACTCTTTGGATACTTCAGGTGTATTGTGCTTATTTCATCTTGTGAAGGGCTCTTTGCATGGGTAGAATATGTTCTTTCAAAAAAAAAAAGAAAAAAAAATGCAAGTC
>JAOVVB010094591.1:0-13238 GCA_028570985.1 Heterobranchus longifilis
CAAGTGCTAATGGCAACGTTCCTGAGCGTATCTTTGTCTTTTGTTTACATTATACTTCACATAAAGTTATACACCGTAGATACTTGTTATGAGACAATACGTTCGTAATTTTGGTTTACGCCATATATCAACAAGTACAAAAGTTTACTGAATCAGCATGAGTTGTTGGGTGAATGTACACCAGAAATTAGATGATCGTCATAGTAATGACATATTTGGCTGCAATAGTTGAATTACATCACCGACGTTCGACTACATTTGGATTTTTCAAGGCAAGTCGAGACAGATTAACAGGTGAAACTGAAGTGAGTTAATGGGAGATACACAGTGTAAAGTCTTTCCATCAGTGAATCTTCAGTGAATCTGTGTACAGTACCAGTATCTGGGTACCCGGGGCTTGACATTAACGTTTTGAGGCACTTGTCCTTTGGACATTGACCTTTCACTTGTCTTGTCTTGTCAGTTATTCTACTGTGCTGTTTTTTTTTTCTTTATTAGAAAAAATGGTGCTCCAAAGTTAAAATATCAAATAATCTTTGACCTGTCATAAAAGCTGACTTTGCCTTAAGAATTGTAAAGAACGGTACAGTAAAATCACATGAAATCTGACATGGGCATAGTCACTGTCATCCTGAGCAGGATGCCTTTGAAAATGTCATATAACCTATTTATGTTTTGGTTTTTTAATGAAAGTTCAAATATGAGGACATTATGAATGTGTTATAATGTCATTTGAGGGGAAATCCCCTTTATATCAAAAACTGTACAGTAAAACACAAAGACACACATTTTTTGACTTTAACTCGTCTGGTGGGGCAAGTACATTTCTCTTCCACTTGCCCTTAACAAGCCTTAATGTGGAGCCCTGGTACCCTTTAGCTATTGTTATAAATTCAACATGTTTGTTACTTTACGTCTGTTGTTAGTCAGTGTTTCCTTCAGTTCATCCTGTTTATCTCTCGCTGTCTCCATTGCTGCCACCTCTAGTTCCAACTCCCTGCGTATCTGTCCCAGAGGAAAATACTTCTCCCTGGCTGACTCCTGAAATACCATCTGTACTGTGGCGTTTCCATGACCGTATGACAGCGTAGACTCCCGTTGAGTTTCCTCTCTGGTCCCCAATGATGCGCGTGTGTGTCGAGGAGTCCCCTCCCTGACTCTCAGCTGACTGTACACTCATCTGCTTCCTCCTGACAAAGAAAACACTGACACCTACCTCCCAATCCGCTTATGTGGCCCGGGTCCCTTCGGTATTAGACAGTCCCAGCGCGGCGTGGAGATCTCAACTTCTGCTTAGTTGTGAAGTTAAAGGACTACAACATTTCGACATCAGCTCTAACATCTTTAGACCGTGGCTCTCGTCTGAGCTGCCATTTCAAATGAGACCACACGCCTTTTCAATGAAGATTGATGGATGATTTTAAACAGTGTCACGCTGGTTTCAGCTATACCCAGAAATACACGTCCAGTGTAGCAGGAGCTTTAATGTCTTACAGTCAGTCACACGGTCAGGTGTAAATATAACCTCCGTGAGAGATTACACAATAACAGGGAGGTTGAAGAGCAGCAATTACCCTGCTGTTGATTGCATTACTGGCACAAGAACTGGGTCATATTCAGGCAGTTTCCTGTGATGTACAAGGAGTTGGAGTCACTCTCACAGTAGTCTTGCGTAGCCAGACCTGTCTCCACAGCGCCGTGTCCACGCTGGGGGGAAGGTCTGGATTTAATCACTTTCACTCCGATATGGTGCAAACAACTCCCTCGCCTGTTTATATTTCTTTAAACCAATCACAATCGCCTTGGGCGGCGATACGCCTCGACTGCAGTGAAAGGACGGAAGGAAGGAGGGACTTCCTCCAGCAGGGAGTCTCCTCCCGGCGGAAGTATACAGCCTTAAAATAATATCACAATATTTCAGGGTAATTTGCAATAACGCTATTCATGACGATATATTAAAAAAATATATAGTGCTTTGTCGTGCTGCTCTGGCTTTCAGCCATGTTTGTTTGCTATATTTGTAGTCTGTGCCCAGGTGACGACAACATTTAGGCTGTGCACTATGCAAATGCATCAACACGTCATCACATCACTATATTGTTGATGAGACACTTTTTAATCATGGACAAATATATACTGGTATTATCGCGAATGATATGATGTGGTGTGGCACAGCCCTACTCAGAATGCCTTTATAACACGAGCGCCCACATGTGTGTATTTGGCCTTCAGCCTTGAAGGGCACCAGCACGTCTGTATCTCACAGCTGTGGCTTCTCTAGTTCTAAACAGAGGACAGAAAGAAACTGTATGACAAAAGAAGCTGCATGAACTGCAGCTCTGACTATGGCAGTTTGGTACATATACACCTGTTGAATACCTGACACCAGCTGACAAGACCTTCACTGTAATGTTTAAACATCAACATTTTCCATCACAGGAAAGAGTGAGGGTTTTTATCCAGACCCATGAGCAGTTTCTGATAAATAAATGAGAATAAATAATAGTAATCAACGGAGTGTTGGTTTTTTTTCCGGCGGTCGTGGCTATAGACCGCAGGCACAGCTAATATTTCTAATTTATTTATTAGGATAAAACCCACTGAGATGTACCATCTCTGTACCATGATCTAAAAGGGCAAGAGGCATTTTTATTTATTTTATTCAGAGGATTTTGTCTTGTTTTCTTTTACTTGAATTGTAGGCCTTATGTTCATTGTGCTAGGACTCATTTTATTTATGGTGAAGTTATGTTTTCCATACAAGTTCAGTGTGCATGTTAAAAGTATCCTACTTTTAAAATGTTACATGTTAGATATGGACATGCAAGTTGTTCATTTTATTTAATAGACTTAGGGGGTAGGCTATAGGACACAGTTTAGACATTATGAAGTCTGGACCGATGCTGGGAGGAAATGTTAGTAAATGGACCTCTTTGAATTTGAATTGAATACCCCTGCTGTAGTGTCACACATTATGGAGAGGAAAGACTGAACCATTTATTAAATGTTTCTATACTTATTCTAATAAATGGTAAATAGGCGGACATAAAGTAAAGCATTACCAACATTTGCAGAACATGATTAAGTTATTAATCTTAAGTAAATCTAGTATCAAATGAAGGCAGCATGTGTAAATTCTCATCAGTCACTGAAGGAAAAATGTGTGAACAAACCTTCATAAATGCATTCATATCATGGGTAATGTAATCGGTGATTAGTGTTTTTGAAATGCCAGACTAATACTATTACTGCTACTGTATCTACTAATATATGATGATGCATGCTTCATTAATAAATTAAGAGGCATCAGCTGGCCTATTGGCTGGAAATCTGCTTTGTAATTGGATGCTACAGTTGATCTGATGGGACAATAAAAGCATAATACAGTACAGAGGCAATCAATCGATGCATCTGAATTTTAATAACACAGCAAGCTTATTGAAAAGTCTGTTGATTAATAGCTGCAGCTATTAAAGGTCCAGTGTGTATTTAGCTGCCTGACTTGGCAAAAATGGAATATAATATTCATTAGTATTTTTTAATTAGTATATAATCCCATCGTAGAAGAACGCAGAAGAAGAGTGTTTGTTTTTGCCCGCCAACATTTTGTTTGTGAGAAGTTTGCAACCAAAATCTGTTCAATTAGCTTCTTGTCCCTGGAGGCCACCATAGCTTGTGTATTTCTCTGAAAGGGAGGGGTGAGCGGGATAGTGTTTCAATCGCTTTTCAATCTAGAACCTCACCACTAGATAAAACTACACACTGTACCTTTAACACAGAGCAGCTAACATCACAATCGCTACAATTATATGGAATTTAAAGGGGACATATTATGCTCATTCAGGTTCATACTTGTATTTTGGGTTTCTAGTAGAACATGTTTATATGTTTTAATGTAAAAAAAACCCCAACATAATTTCTCTCATACTGTCTGTCTGAATATACATGTATTCACCCTCTGTCTGAAATGCTCTGTTTTTGCGCCTGTCTCTTTAAGCCCCCCTCCCGAAAAAAGCCCAGTCTGCCTGCTCTGATTGGTCAGTGTTTCTAGGTCTTCTGCATCTGCACTCTCTGCATTGTCATTAACCGTATTGGCACTGTAGCAGCACTTTCTACATATACAGTATATAGTATAGTTGTGAAATCGCAACCGTACGTAAGTCCTGACAGCTTGTTCAAAGGCACAGTTTGTGAATATGGATTGAGTTTTTTGATACATTCACAGTATTTATACAGCACATAGACCTGCTTTATAATAATAAGAGACATGGAAATCTCACCTTTACAATATGGGACCTTTAAGGACTTTGGTGATTGCCTGATTTTTTTTTCCTGTAGTGCCACCATGAGGTTGACAAAGACAAAACTTTGTTTGACTTGGGGGGGGGGGGGGGGGCGGGCGCTTGAGGGCCGAAACATCGTCTAATAAATAAGACAAATTCATATGGAGCTAGCCTTTTATTTTTCTTATTTTCTAGTATGCTTCCAATGATCAGCACCTCACTACTACCTTTGGTGTGCGTTACTTTTCTATATTATAAATTCAATACTTCCCATCGGCCTCAGCTGTACTAAGCAAATGTACCAAATGTTATGGGGTGTTCAGACCAGACGCAAATGAAATAATCTACTCGCTTAATTCGCGTGAGTTTGGACGCTGGAATCTTCTTTTTTTGACTCGCTTCATTCGCGACGCTTGCCGTGGAAGTTCAGATATTTCAACTCACGCGAATGAGCAAATTTGCATCATTCGCTTCATCACGCCGCCCAATTTGTGTCATTCGCGCCACCCAATTCGCGCCATCGCGCCACCCAATTCGCGGCATTCTCGCCGCCCAATTCCCATCATTCGCGCCGCCCAATTTGCGTCATTTGCAGCGCCCAGTTCGCATCATCGTGCTGCCCAATTCGCGTCATTCTCACCGCCCAATTCACGTCATTCACGCCGCCCAATTCGCGTCATTCTTGCCGCCCAATTTGCGTCATTTGCGGCGCCCAATTTGCGTCATTCGCGCCGCCCAATTCGCATCATCGCGCCACCCAATTCATGTCATTCTCGCAGCCCAATTCGCGTCATTCTCACCGCCCAATTTGCGTCATTCGCGCCGCCCAATTCGCATCATCACGCCGCCCAATTCGAGCCGCCCAATTCGCGTCATTCGCACTGCCCAATTCACGTCATTCATGCCGCCCAACTGGACACGTCTAATTGCGTCTTTACATTGAATTTATATGTAATTCATTCACGTGAATTCATTTATTCGTGCCCGGTGTGAACACGGAGTTAGGATGCTGATCCAAGATGGTGATTTTTTAAAAATGTTTTGCTTTTATTTGCTTGCTGTTTGGTTTGTCCTGTGTATTTGTATTTCTTTTTAACTGTAAAGTGTATTGGGACCATCCTGCATGGTGATTCTGCACTGTAAATAAAATAAAATTGAATTGAATCATGGCAAAGATTACACCTGCTTAGCATCAGCGCGTTAGCACCATCATGGATGTGGTTAGCGTGCTGCATGATACATTTAGCTAAACACCAGTGTGCCACCTTGCAGTGTAACCAGTCAGACAGGGCTTACCTGGGCTTTACTGTTGGTCTTCTTGGTGTAGCTGATGGAGGCGTAGGAAACACCATCTTCAGGATCAGCCTGCACAGAGAAGACAACATAATGGCTGCTAAGTAACATGTGGGCGTTCTAGTGTAGTTGCATAATTTGACTTCTCCTCATATTGAGAAATTCACTGAGAACAAATATAGAGCAGTGAATGTAACTTTGTACTGTAGTGTGTGATCTCACCGTGTCTTGACTGGCTTCTGGAGCAGATTGAGTCACTGCAGGGTTTAAGCTCAGTCCCTGGACAAACACAGTCTAGTTACAGTTTTCCATTCACATCAATGGATAATTAGTATACTGTGTGCCGTTCTGCACATCTACTTTTTCCCCCTAAAGGTTTCTTTATCAATACCCAAGGGTAACTTTGTTGTGCAGACAGGAAATTCAGCAAAAAAACAAAGATTCTAAATTTGATATACATTTCTGCAGGGTCATTTTGCTGACCTTTGCTGCTGCAACCAGGTATTGTTAATACAACGCAGTCTGCAGTGTTTATTCTAGAACCATAATTACTTAAGTAAATGTGAAGAGCTATCACAAACAGTCATAACTTTGATTTTTAAGGTTTAAAACTCACCATGCTGTCATCCATCTGTGTTTTGTTCCCTGAAAAGACAAACGAGTCGACTTTAGCGTCACAGTAAAAATCCATGTTTATCAAAACGTCTTGTTACAACACTTGGCTCTGTGAATGTTCTCACCTTTAGTTTTCCTCCGTCTGATGACTACCACAATGATTATTGCCACTATGAGTGCTATGACTGCTAAACCCGCAGCCACAATGGAGTACACCCGCCAACCTGCAAGGAGAAACATTTGGCCTGTACATATGTTGGCTGCAGTTTTCTGTTTTGTTAAAAATCATGTAGCAAAAATATGAGAAATTACGTGTGCTTTTTGTAAGAAGCTTTGAAACATAATTTGCAAAGTAGATCCGTTTTTGCTGGCACAAATCTGCATCTATTAGTTAACACATCATGTCTACATCAACTGAATCTTACTTTGCATGTCTTTCGAAATACTTTCTTTAGAAAATTCACCATCTAGATCACCATGCATACAATACGATGTTGACAGTAGGTCAAATCTTGGCAAAATGACCACAATGCATCCCCCTGTTAACCTGCCATTTCCTTATAGCAGAAAGAGTGCAAGGCAGACGGGGTGTTTAGTTGAATATGTTTTCTTATATAGTAATATCTTTTTTCAGCCAATGACAGCTTACAAGATAGAGAATGTACCAGGCACGCCCCTCTATGAAGGATGGACGCTGCCCAAAAATTAATATAAAGAAATAAATATGTTACATACATAATCAAAATAACTTTAGAATAAATAAGAAATAAAGGCAAAACTAAATCAATCCATTCATAACATGGAGGACGGAAGCTGCCAAAATAAAAATAAGAAATACATTAAGCTCGATAAATGAATTAATATCCCATTAAATGTACCAAAGATATTACTGAAAATAAATGTAGGCATTAATTGATAAAATGTGACATTAATTGATATTGATATCACTTGCTGTTTTTAAAAATTTTTTATTTACCTTTGTATTAATTTACCTATTTTCCTTTTTAATTTTCTGTTAATAATTTTAGCTGTTAATTTACTTATGATTGGTCAGGCGGGTGTATGGGCGGGACTTCGATATTGCCCGGTCGCTACTGCACAGACTCTGGTTGCAAAATTACAAGATGGCGGCGCCTGTATCCGGGATATTTTGGCTTCACTTTTGTACCACGGGAGGAAGTAGACCCACCGACAGTCTATGTCTTGGGGCGAGGGGGGGCTTTTCTTGTATTATGTTTTCTATACCACATTACAATAGTTTCAAAAATATCAACAGCAAGGTTTGAGACTCAGACATGTGGATAAGAGAATATCCCAATTTGCATATATGTCAGACCCTCCAGAAAAACACGATTACACGATCGCATAATTTAACGCATAATCAGCCAAAGCCCGCATATTATACGGGGGGAGGGGGGGTCGCATTTTTTCATAGATGCCGCACTTTCACCGCAAAAAGTTACATATATGTTGCATGTTTACTTCACACGGGAGCAGCCATTTTCCCCGTTGCCATGGGAACGTTATGAAGTGACGTAATTACGTGATGTGAAACGTCATCGCCTCGCGCGAGAAGATAAACTAATCTTTTTTTTTTTCTTTTTCATCAAATTGCATTTTTTGCCAGCTCCCACAGTTTTCGTAAGTTCCTGCAATTTTAGCAAATTCCCGCATTATTTCATAATTTCACAGCATAAAATTGCATGAAAACCTGCATATTCCATCGCATTTTTTAAGAAAAGCTGCTGCATAATCAAGGATTTTTGCCCACAACAATCACAAAAAAACTCTGCGTTTTTCTGGAAGGACTGACAATAAAAGCTTTTGAACAACAAAATAACTGGGGACTTTTATTGTGACGAATCTAAAGGAAATTAAATGTGTTTTATATTGTTTTACAGCCGATCCTTTACCACTCAGCCTCTCCAGCTTCTAAACAACAACAGCAGACGTCCCGACATAAGAACAGGAATGTCTGTAGTAATATCCTACATATTCCTGTCATGAGGAATAAAAAAATAGGCCTACTCATGTTTAAAAACACAAAAACAGGCAAAACAACCTCCAGAGAGCTGCCACAAAGAACTGAAGACACACCTCCAAACAGGTACCCTGATGTTGTCATGGAAATGCAAATCCCTGACGCACTGGGCTGCCGTGCCGTGCCGTGCCGTGCCGTGCCGTGCCGGCCCATGTGTATGGAAGTAGTGGCTTTGCAGCCACAAGTCTCCATCAGTACAGTACTGAAGGTAAAACCACCATTTTCTACGTCTGGCAGTGCAATCCAAATATTTCAATTTTTTTGTCACTTTCTAGTTAAATCTGAAACTTTTATACGTTTTCCCACTGAGGGATTAGTTTAATCTTATTTTACAAGATGAAGAAAATATATTGGTTAATTACGAGACATCTCCACAGTCGGATCACATCAGAGCTTTGAGGAGCATTAAATAACAAAGTGATATACAGTAAGTGTGCTTGTATTTAACAGGCCTGCTGCTGATGGATGGATCTAAATCTCTCAGGAATACAGACCTGATCCCAACCCTTGCCCTGTGCCATTGATCTGTCTCCTGCAGCAGCAGCATGCAGAGCGGCCACCTGATTAAAGAACGGTCATATATTTGATCACACATGTAACTGCATCCCTAATGAGCGCTCTGACAGATGTTGTGTTGCGAGCTAGCTCCCGCAGCCACCTCTGGCAACGCACCCAAAGTGCATATTTTGGATGTTCTCAAGCCTTTAAAAGACTTTGATGAATGCATGAGAGCATTAATGGGGTTCATCAATCATGGAGGTGTTGTAATCTCAGAGCTGCAACAAGGCTGTCATCACAAGAGCAGAGGAAGACTTCAGAGAGCGCTCCTGTGGAGAGCATCTTAAAAACGCTCTGCATAATTAATTTGTTAATATAAACTTTGGGTTTATGCAACATATTAGTTATATATTTGTTTATGAGCTGACCTGAGACACCCTGAGAGGGTGAAAGGACAACACACCTGTCCTACAGATGCAACATTTTCAGCTCCTGCCTTACATTTTTGGGGTTTCTACTAGAAAATGTTTTCATGTTTTAATGTTCAAAAAACACTTTATTTTTCTCATCCTGCCCATGGCTGCTGCGCCTGTATTCACTCTGTCTGAAACGCTCCACTGTCTCTTTAAGACCCGCCCCCTGAAAAAGACCAGGCTGCTCTGATTGGTCAGCGTTTTCAGGTCTACGGCATTTGCGTCTTGATTTGCGGTTCCGCTGCATGTGACGTCATCGACAGTAATTCGGCCATTTGTGAAGGTAAAAGAGTGAGAGCGCCACCCGCTGGCTGTTTACTGTCAGTGTCAACAACAACTACTGAACTAACAGAAAACACTGCACACTGAGTAAGTATGTAGTATATATAGTATCCAGTCAGACACAAAGGTCAGCTAACGCTAACGCTAACACTATCCTGTGCTGGATAGCGGTAGGCTAATTATGCATGGTTAGCCAATGCATTTTTGTTAGCATACAGTTAGCACAACATTAGCTCACTTATCTCTGTCGGGATGAGTGTGTCGTTGGCATTTGACTTGTAGATCTGAAGGTTCTGTTTGTAAACTGCACACGGGCCTCCAAAGATTTCATATTTTTAATTTCTGACACCAAACATCAGATAGACAGGATGGATATCATTAATGGACTTGTATTTTGTAATATAGAGTTATTTAGCTTCTGTCTGCAGAACTTTCTTCTGTGAAAAATCACCAATAAAGTTTTCTAAACCAAAAACTACAGAACCGGACAGGTCCCAGCTTGGATCTGATCCGAAACTGGAGAGAAACTAACAACATCTGCAACCAGGATTACAGCTTTCTCTGGCGATAGCATGTAGCTAATGCTACATGCTGCTTTGCAGGGATTACTTTTATATACGTTCACCTGAACTACGTTTAGTAAGAACCTCCAGCATTGTCAGGTAATAATAATAATAACACATAATAGGTCTCCTTTAACACTTCAAGGTGCAAGCCTACGATGAGCGACAGGAGCCAGATATAAAGACGGGAGGATGGGGGGGTGCAGTATTGAGTGGGACGTCCTCTGAAGGTCTGGTCCTCGGGATGCACAGCTCTACACCTGCACCTGTTACAGGACTCGTACAGATTTCTGCTTTTACTCGGTGCTGAACATCCTGAAGTATTGAGCTGGAAGGTTATTATTATTACACTCTTATTGTTGTTCATTTACTCCGACAAAACGTGACCGAGGAGAAAATCAGGTGAAACATTGACGCTGCTCCTGCAGCAGCGTGTCTGCAGTGATGTGCCACAGATCCACACATCCACAATAAACAACAACAACAACAACAACAGCAGCACAGGTGAATAAATCAATCTAATCTCCACTGTCAGGTGGATTTCACCCTTTGAAATAATGCATCACACCTTCTAACCATTCATAAATAAATGGTTTAAAAAGGCATCTAGCGTGTACAAATGTTGCACTTTAGAAGCAGAAGTTGTTTGAGAGATGCAGAAATCATCGGAGGTTATTTATTTATTGTTTTTATTATCTATTAGTGTTTGCTGCTGTCCCAGTGGGGATCATTATTCCTTCAGCTGATCTAACTGTATATTATGTTGTTATCTCGTCAGCTTCACAGAAGAATAACAACTCTCCTCTTTTTAAATCTGAGCAGTCAGCCCCCCCAATTCACTTTGACATGAGACTGTAGAAAAACGCGGCCGTCACACACACATTCATTCTGGAGGGACGCGGTTTGCCTGCTCACACACACACTTCCTGTTTGTGTGTTTGGAGCCAGAATTCGGCGAAACTAAAACACGTCAATCAAAGCAAACACGCCTCTAAACAAACCCTGATTTAAAGCATTACGTCCTTCAAATGGAAGAATGATTTTCAAAATCATCACTAAAATAAACATCTGAGAATAAGATAATAAATCTCTAACTTGTGAGAAATAATGTAGTGACCTGTAATCATAGTCAAATGTTATCACAGGATTTAATGCGCTGATAACACGCTTATCATCCTGATACATATGGGTCAGTAGGGGCAGGCTCCCCACACTAGAAGGGCCAGAAGGCTCTTATCAGCGTTCTGAATGGGGATGATACCAGCCCATTCAATGCAGGCTGATGACGAGTTCAGTAGGTTTCGGTTTCACTTCAAGAAAACAACAAAAAAACATCGACATTTCTGTGATTTTTGTTTTTGTTTGCACCGAAAACACGGCAGTATGTTTAGAAAAAAACCATCATGGTTTGGATGTTTTTGGATGATTTGGCTGAACTGCTCAAACATCCTGTTTGTGTGTTTGGAGCCAGAACTAAAACACGTCAATCAAATCAAACACGCCTCTAAACAAACCCTGATTTAAAGCATTACGTCCTTCAAACGGAACAATGATTCGGCACCGAAAACACATCGGTACATTTAGAAAAAAACATCTCTGTGACTTCTGTCGGCGCCGAAAACACGTCGGAAAAAACCAGCGACATTTCTGTGACGCTCTCATTCATCATCATCTGGCCTCCCCTGTTGCTCGTTATAATAACCATCTATACAGAAGGCTGTCAGCCCATTCAATACGCAAATAACTGCCTTCTAGCAGGGCCAGCATGCCCCTACTGACCCATATGTATCAAGACGATAAGCACTCATATCAGTGCAATCAATCGTGTGACACAGAATCGCCTGATCTCCTCTTTATGCAATATTATTATATATTATATACATTATTCACGCGTAACACTTAAAAACTGATATTGTGATGATGTCACTGCTGAGCTGGGTCAACGTGTGCGCTCAGCTCTGCCGACGCGGCTCCTCCAGAGTCGCCGGGGCTTTCCATCCAGAGACAGCTGTGATCTACTGTGAGTGACGCTCGCAGTATTCAGAGTCGTATTATCTGCAGGTGTATTCTGAGAAGTTCTTTGATGTGAGGCAGCCTCCATTCTCTCCTCTGATCACAGTCATCTCAAGACAGATTAGTCGGCATCCATCACAAAGAGCGCACGGAGGGAGCCGCTGAGCCGCCGCGGCGAAGGCAGAGCCGCAGAATAAGCTTCTTTACCATTCAGAGGTGCGATTCGGAATCATCCCTTCTATTAAGAGCGAATAAAGCAGCGCCGAGGCTATTGTTTCATGACGTCGGAGACGTTGTTCTGCGACGGCATCGGCTCGTTCGGCAGCGATGCAGATGTCAGCTAAAAGACACAACTCCACCATCACCGTAGAATCAATGGCATGGATGTGCAATAACCCAGAAAACATGCTCGGGGAAAAAACAGGGAAGAAAAGGCACGAGATGGGTGGATGACAGAATGAAAGGATGGAGTAGGGGAAGGGAAAGAAATTATCACATGCATATGGAGCCAAATCGATCATCATGTTAGCTCATGCTCACATTAAGTATAAATATGGTCAATGCACCGTCGAGTTATCGGTTGCCGTGGGCAACATGTGGAATGTTTGCTCATTGAGGTTCTGGACACAACTAAAGCGAAAGATGCACCGTGATAGGCACTTCAAAAAAAAACCAAAATCTAACTTTGACAAGTCAACAGAGATGAAAATCATCGGAGGCGAATGAAAAATTCACACTCAGTAAAAATGCAGCAGCTCCTGCATTGATTTTCTTTTCAAAAAAAAAAAAAAAAAAAAAGATGGCAGCCGTACAATCATTAAGGCAGTTTAGTTCAGTTTAGTAATTTGATAAACAAACCTCCTTAAAGCAGAAATGATGTTTGCAATAACATTTCAGTGGCAGGTTTGTGTGTCGTGGGGGGTGCAGCTGCGTCAGAAGCGGTGCCAATGTGACATACAGCGTGATGTGCTCGAGATGCATCGGAGCGGCGTCCTCCGCTCCTCCGGCGGAGATTACAGTCGGGCCTCCGTAATAAGCTCCGAGCAGGAGACGGGCGGCTCTTTGCATGCATGAGGGGGAAAACAGCGTGTGGGTGAGAAGCATGGCACTAACATTACACAAAGTGGTTACTTACAGGTAGTAAGTGTAGGAGTGATAGGTTCTTCTGCCGAGTGGG
>JAOVVB010094598.1:0-13237 GCA_028570985.1 Heterobranchus longifilis
AGACTTGAAACTAGAGATTGAGATCATAAACTCAGTATGAAACTGTTTACTGAGGTAATAAATCAAGAGAGAAGTAGATTCATTTTCCCATAGACTTGTATTGACCCAGAGGCTGTTTGCTACTGCTGGTATCGCCCCCTGCTGGCCACAGGACACAATGCAAGTTTTAAGGCACTTCCGCATTGGCCTCACTCTCCAGAGCCGGAAGCTTTGTCCATTATCTTTTACTGTCTATAACTTTCCTCATATCGTGCAGCCCGACCATCGAGCAACTTTTATGGCACCATACTGAGCTGCTTACTGTTTTACTCCATGTCTCTATCAACTCATGTTTTTCTGCGTGGGTTAGGTTGTGGCAATTTCTTGTGTGCCTTTTTTTTATCTTAAGTGTTTTTATTCAGTTTATTGTGTTTGATTGTCATTTTATTGTGTGCTTTACGTGCACTTTTATTGTGAAGTGTCTCCAAACCAAATTGTCCTTATGGGACAGTAAAGTTTGTATATGAGGAGTATATGATCCACAGAGCATCTATCTGGGAGACACTAATGGGAAGCAGAACACAATAAGTTAACTACGTACTTGATCTATTGCCAAAGCAGTAGGACACAGAGGTGCTCTCTCCTCTCCAGATTAGGGTCACAGACTGGATATAAAGATGGACGACATGACAGCTCCCCAAAAGTGAAGCCAAAACATCTGGGTCTCCCCCTGGTGGCTGGCTGCAGAATAGGTCATAAACCCCGCCCCCTTGATGTTTGCGGATGGGACATGAGACAAACTAAAAAAGTAGTTCTTATCACACGGTTTGTTTAAGTGTTCTTTTTTTCGGATAAGTTTGGTTTTAATTAGTTATTTGATGCTCTAAAAACTGGGTATAACGTGATGATTGACAGCTGATTGACTTGTGATTGGTCGGGCGGGTGTATAGGCGGGACTTCAATACAGCGCAGGGTTGGAAATTACCTTTTTTTTCTCCATCTGCCACTGTGGCTGGAGGATTCCAAAATCTACCAGCCACTCAATAGATTACCAAAGATTTTTTGGCTGGTGAGTGAAGCAAATCTAGCAGCCACTTTAGCAGCATTTGGCTGATAACTGGTGCTAATTTCCAACCCTGATACTCCACCGACCGACCGCTCCGTCGCAGACTCTGGCTCCAAATGAGCAAAATGGCAGCGCCCGTATCCTGGATATTTTGGCTTCATTTTTGTACAGTGGAAGGAAGTGGAGACGTGTCGTCCATCATACAGTTTATGATTAGGGCTGTCGCTTTTTCAAAATATAAAGTTTGAAGGAATTAGAACTACGTAACTTCTTTTGAATTAATTACAGGCAACATCCTATGTCAGAGAACTGACGAGGTTCTGTAAACCACCTGCCTCCGCTGCCTCACTTCAGTGACAAGCTAACATGAAAAGCTAACGTAACTGTAAGGCAGGTACACTTACAAAGTCAGCTAACAGCCTACCTTTATCCACAGTTTTCACCGTGATTGTGTTGAATCCAAATTGTTTCCTCACATAAATTCTCAGATGCTTTGGTGCCAGGATTATCCGTTCACTAGGCCGACACCTCGCTAGTTTTTAATTTAGCGTTAGCAAAGATAACAACAGTAGCCTAGTTAGCTAAGGGCATTTTAGAAACATCCAACTCTGGAGTAGCCTACAAGTACTGTACTGTAAATCTGTGAATTCCAATAAAATATTAAATATTTCCCCTGTTTGAACGGTAGTTCAAATTTTGAATAAAACTGACAGTCCTCCCACACATTTCTCAGATTTCTTCCAGTATATCACCACACCACCCCTTTCATGTTCACAATTGTTGCAGAATAATGTGAAATCAGGCCGATGGTAACCTATCAGACCATACAATAATGCTTTGATGCTTGGTTGCCTTTAAACAGTCAAAAGCTCTCAAATTTCAAAGGTTGCATGTTCTCATAATGTCTGCATGATGCCAGTGTCTCCCGCAGGGAAAATCACATAATAATTGCATTGTAATTACTTGATAGAAAATGCATGGTCAAACAATTTCTGTTGCACAGTAAGAGGCTTTTATCGCTGTATGATATAATATAGACATAAATGTAATGTGATGTTTTCATATTCTATATAATGACATGCATGCAACAGGTCCTGAGACACAGGTCCATCATATCCTCCACAATATGAATCATACTGTAGGTGTATGTGCGAGTAAGGATGGGATATTTATGTGCATGATTGCTTATTCTTGTACATTAACAGTATGTTCAGGTGCACCAACACTGCAGGCGTCAGCTGTTACTTTAGATGGAATGAAAACATTATATTTATTGCTGTATTTTCATGGTCGATGTCTTGAGAGAGATAATCCCTCAGCTGATACAGAGAACATAGTTCCTCAATGACGTTGAAGGAAAAGAAGAGTATCGCTTGGTCCGTAAGGTCTCCGAGGCAGTAAACAAACTGTGTGCTGCATTAGTTATTTTCCCTGTGGTTGCACTGACGGTTATATGATGGGTCGATATCACTGTACAGCTGTCTCCAACGTGTTAGCTGTTGGTGCAATGCATTAAATCGCTTGAGGCAGAATCGCCTGGTATCTCTGCTGAATATGTATCAAGTAAGTGCATTCGACCGGCCCTTCTGTTTATCAGGCTCAAGGCTCCGATGGTATCCACGGACTGTCTTTAAAGGAGAGGGAACGTCAGAGCACCTGAACCGAGGCCTAGAGCTCTGATTGACAGAGAAAACAGGGAAGCAGAGAGAAGGAGCGAGGGAGAAAAGCCTCTTTCGGTAATGATACTGTAGGCAACAGTTACGGAACAAAACTAGGGATTTGCATCAATGGCAGCCTTAATTCTTTCCCCGCCACTGATGACATTTTCTGTCAATCAGTGTTTTCGCTGTTATACCGTGGGGGGGTTGCGGATCTTGTGAAAATAGTAACGCACTTCTGGCTTAAAAAACAAGCAAAGAAGAAGATCAACGGTAAACCAGAAGTAGAGAGACGTGAGGAAAACAGAGTGCTGAAGCTGAAATAAAAAAAAAAAAAAAATGCTGGTGGTCTTGGGGTGTTTGCCAGAGTGTCTCCCCGGTGGAGGGGAGCATGAATCGGATGAAGTTTAACAGGATATGGGCCCTTCCCTGGGCCGGAGAGGCTGATGTTTACCCGAGCGAGGGGCTCCTTCCCTGGGGTGGATCTGAGAGAATGTCCCGCTGGGTGACTAGAGCGCCAAAATTACTTTTCTTTCTCGATTTCTCATCCATATAACGTAGGGCTGCACAATATATCAAGTTTTTATCGTCATCGCAATATTAAGTTTTGCAATAAACACATCGTGAAAGACTGCGACACATCGCAAAAGACACTCAGAGATTTTTTGAGTTAGTTGAAAGAGTATCTGTAGAAAACTGCTCTTTAAAATGTAACTATCATTCTTTTTTTTAAATGGTGCCTTTTGTATTCAGTTCAATTTGTTCAATAAAATGTCAGAAATAACTTCCTTTCAGTTTTTTTTCAGTCATTTGTTGTATTTTAGCAGAATACTGAAAGCAGCAGAAAGGCAGAACTGATAAACTGTTTATTTATTGCAAGTAATATCGTTATCGCATATTTTCCTGATATCGTGCAGCCCTACACTCCAGAATTCAGTGTTTCTAAATAATCTACAGCAGTGGTTCCCAACCTTCTTCCTTAAGGGACCCCTTTTCTATCATTGAGTAAACATATTTTATGGATATCTCATATCATATTAAATGCATAACAATAACAGTACAGAACAACTAATAAACTGTACAATAAACCCAAATAGTGAATGCAATAACTGAAGGATGTTTGTGTAAAACGAGACATTTGGATGATTTTTTAGCAGATTATTTCCTGTGAATATTGCATCAGAGTTTACTTTTCCTGTCATTTTTTAGGAACTTTTAATACAATTCTCTGTATTATGTGAGGTTTTTTTAAAAAGTTTATATCTTAATTAACAATTTAATTTAGTTTTCTTCACAGAAATCAATGAAATGCTGAGATATTGTATATAACAGATACAATGTATGCAGCTATTTTTGCATTTACGTTTTTATAGTGGCCTCGCGACCCCCTGTGAAGCTTTGGCGACCCCTAGTATGGGTCGGGACCCCCAGGTTGGGAACCAGTGGTCTACACCATACTGACACCATATTGATAAAGAATTCTTTGTCCACACTGTAGTGTTTTGGTCGTCATGGTTTCCCAAATGTCAGTTTTCACCTTTTCAGCTTTGCTCTGTCCGCCTCTCGTGGCCGCCTCCCTCTGGGCTCCACCGCTCTTCCTGAGCTTCACCTCCCGTGGCTCCTCGGGGCCACAGTGCATCTCCACCATCTGCCTGGCCCGGGCCACGGACAGCAGGTAGAGGGCCGGGCTGTACAGGTAGGAGCGCAGATAACCGTCCATGTTCACCTGGTGGTGTTTGGGAGCAGAAAAACTTTTTCCTTGCTCACTGGAATCGTACTCGCCCAGCGGGTACTGTTGAACCTGAGAGACAGAAACACGTGTTCACGTCGTGAGGAAGGAACAAATATAAAACACATACAGACTAAATACTAGGCTCGGGCGGTATCACGGTATTACCAGGGTATTTAGAAATCCTGACGGTATGAATTTAAATACCGTCAAAAATACAGACGCTCCTCCTTCTATTAAACGTATACAGAGATGCTGTGATCGTGTGTTTGATCGCAGGATAATAGGAACCTATAATGTTTCTTTCATCAACCATGGTGGAAATAACGACTACTGCTGCTTTATACCTGAAGTCTGGATTCATAACATCATCTGTAGAACACACAGCTCTGTGAATTTCACTACTTTCTTCAGTATTACGACTGGATGACTGCCGGTTCCAGTGCTACTTAGGGTACAAATTATGATTTTTAATTGCAATAAATGGCTCAAAAGTACGCCGAAATAACTACAGCATGATGCAGATTTGTAAAAAGTCTGAATAAATGCTTTGTCACGTCTGTCCGCAAGACAACAAGTAAACAACTTTTAAAATGTTTGTTTTCTGAATGGAGTTCTGATCCACACAAAGATTTTTTTTTTTTTCACCAAATACCATCACATACCGTATACCTCGGTAAAATAGCAAGACGGTATGAAGGTATGAAAAACTAGATACTGCCCAATCCTAGTCTTGACCTCTGTGTAATACTGTATATACAGTATAAAATATTTGTACATTATTCTGGATAACAACACCAGCACATTTCTGAAGTGTAAAATGTAAGTAGGCCAGTTTGGAGAGTGTTTGACATTCTAGATTTGGACATTTGGTCATTTTGCGTCTCAAATGAAAACCAGCATACACTCTTTGCTCCTGTTTTGAATGCATGTATACATCTCTTTAATTCTTTTCTCTTTTTTTCTCTCTTGCTTCAGATGTTCACCAAGTACATAAAGGTTAGCCTGCTTTTCTTGTAGAGGTCTGTGGTTGTGTGAGCTGAATAGTAAACATGTATTATGGGATGTATTTTGTGTTTCTTTTGTCTTAAGTGGTGTGATCAACTCTAAACAGATGCAGATCTAACTTGCTATGCTCGCTGCTGACTAGGCATGGGACAATATGGAAATTTACCCCGATAATCAACAAAATATGCTTAAAACTCTTAAAACTGCGCTAAAACACACTGGAATCACTTGACCTTACATTCTGATCAGTTGTGACTTTTTCCTCGAAACATTCCGACTTTTTCTCATGAAATTGAGGCTTTTTTTCTCGAAACATTAAGACTTTTTTCTTGAAACATCCCAACTTTTTTCTCAAAGCATTCCAACTTCTTTGTCATAAAATTGTGAGGTCTTTTTCAAAACATTAAGACTTTTTTCTCTAAACATCCTGACTTTTTTCTCATAAAATTGTGACTTATTTTAACCAACATTACAACTTTTTCCTCATAAAATTGTGACATTATACTCAAACATTTTTACTTTTTTCTCAAAAGCATACAACCTTTTTTTTCCTACAATTGTGAGTTTTTCTTTTTTTTAAGAAACAAATATTACAGATAGGACACTGTAGTAAACTGCAGTCAATTCGTGAGGATATTCATGATTATCTCGATAATGGAAATTCACCATGATCAACTTATTGCGAGTGCTTTTTAATTTTTATCGCGACGCACGATAAAATCCATTACTGTCCCATCCCTACTGCTAACCCATTCTAACGCATTGAGTACAATCATATCGCACATAATGAACATTTGATAACCCATAAAATGAAACCCACCAGTTGTCATTGATATAATAAACCATCGTATGATGATCAGATAATCTAACGTACCCCGTACGGAGTTGTTCCTCAGATTTACTCACAATCAGTCTCTCTGTGTTTCATTTGAACCCACTGCATCGATTTTACAACAAAACAAAATCACGGCTTTGCTGTTTTGTAAATAATACAACCGCTGCTGAGAGGGTTTATTTGCGCGGGGTACAATACGGCACCCATTTCCATTATAATATCTGAATAATCTTTGCATTTCTTGTAGGTAGAGCTGGTCTCTCACTTTGGCTCGGAACATTTCTGCCCCCTCAGTCTCATCAGGTACGTAATATTCAGGCAATGTCACGTTTTTCTGTCATACTCTGAAACATGAAAGTAAATGCAACATGTAGATATCGCTGTGGATGTGTCCTTACCGTTGTAGTTTTTGTTGTATATCTTTTTAGTTGATTATGCGTTGTCCTATTTCAAACACTGAATAAACCACTTGGCTTAAAGGAGCAGTTTGTAGGATTTAGTGACACTTAGTGGTGAGTTTGCAGATTGCAGCCAACAGAATACCCCTCCCCTCACTCCTCCCTTTCCAAGTGTGTAGAGAACCGATGGTGGCCTTCAGCGTAAAAACCGAACACAAAAAGCCGTCTCTAGAGCCGGTGTATGGTTTGTCCGTTCTGGGCTACTGTAGAAACATGTCTGTGCAGCTAGGCTTGGGCAGCATCTATTTATTCATACCTTCATACCGTCTTGTCATTTTACCAGGGTATAAGGTATTATGACGGTATTTAAATGGTATGTAAATTTACCCATGTTGCTTTTAAGGACTTGCACTTGGTTTTCATAATGTTTTTATGCTGCTTTTGTGATCTTTTGTGATCTATGACACGTCTTTTTATGTTTCTGTGACATATTTTTTATTTTTTATTTTTATTGTGATGTGATTGTGTTGATTGCTGAGCTGGAGATGCAAAACACATTTCTGTGCAAACAGACAATAAAGTGTTATCTTATCTTATCTTATGACTGCTGTCATGTTTGGCTCAGGTTATACATACAGAGAATGAATGCCATAGAACGTTTATTACATGTAAATTACATGGTATCGGATCAGTGCATAGATTTGTGCACTCGCTGATACCAGCATTACCGATACTGGAATCGTATCGGAAAAATTACACCGGCGTGTTTCTATATTCTGTGTACTCCTAAGCTATTATAAACCTATAACAAGGCCCAATCATGAAAAAAAAATACTACAAAAGCAGTGATATTGTATGAAACTGCCGACTACTGTCGCCTGGTGTGTATGTGCAAAGCAAAAGCAGGAGAGACTGTGTGTGTACACACACACACACATCATGTGATACAATAGCAGGTTAATGTGTGGAGCATTTTGCCATTACACTTCAATGAGCTGCTGATTAAAATTAAAAGGCTCTAATTACACTGTATAATCGGACTGGACACATTACGGTGTCTGATAGCAGCCAAGGAAAGTCAGAATGTCTTCACAAGAATAGTAAACTACAGAAAACAGGCCACTTGAGACAACATGTCCCTGATAGTGTGTGTGTGTGTGTGCGTGTGTGCGTGTGTGTGTGTGTGTGTGTGTGTGCGTGCATGTGCATGCGTGCATGTGTGTGTGTGCATGTGTGTGCGTGCATGTGTGTGTGTGCATGTGTGCGTGTGTGTGTGCGTGCTTTATAAAACAGCCAGAGGTGAGTGAGGCGGTTAAACGGAGGTTAACATGTGCTGAGGCAGAATGCAAACATAATTAGGTCGCGTTAAGTTCGTGACTAAGTAAATATATTTCCTAAATGTATTTTTCTCCTTCTTATATATTTCTCAGACGTCATTCGGTGTGCACGCTTTGAATCCAGGTCAAGGTTGCTGAAATAAAAAACACGCTTTGAAGTTGCATTTAAAATTGATGTAACAACTACACGTACTACTTCCTGCTAAAGGCCCACTAGTTTACTACTTTTTGCTTCTGCATGCACAGATAAACATGAATCCCTCAGTATGTTGCAGGTGTTCTATGAGTTTCTTATTTTTCATTAATGCTGCCTCTTTTTTTTTTAAATAAATAAACGGCCCTGTACTGCATCATTTAAACATACAATATGTAGTATTCTCCTGCTGGGACTCACAATCAAAATCATAACAAAGGCCAGTTATTGCGATCAGTTTTTGGATTACTTCAGTGTTCATTGTTCAGGAGGTTTTTAACGTGAGACGAATTATCCTCAGAGGTGTCCTCCTCTCCAAAACAAACAGACCCGGTGATTTTAACCATTAAAAACACTGAATAAAGTAGTTTCATGTTAAAAGACAGTGTTTCTCCCACAGGCTTCAGCTTGGAGTCTCTATTGCTAAAAGTGCACTTTCTCTGATGACTTCAGATTCAGACTGTCAGGAGGTTTTTTACCCAAAACCAGAGGTCTCCTTCTCCAAAACAAACAGACCCGGTGATTTAACAACACAGAATAAAGTAGTTTCATGTTAAAAGTCAGTGTTTTTCTGACGCAGTTCAACCGAGGTCAGTGCTGCAGGTTGGAGAATGTGTCATCACAGCTAGCTAGTTAGCTGCTGCTAACGTTCGCTCAGTTTGTTTCTCTGATAACTTCCAGACGTCCGATGGAAAAAAGTCTTTCTCTCGGTTAAAGTATAGAGTTTAAAATCACCAAGATCAAAAAAAAAGTGTATCGTAAAAATGTGGCTCGAAACCAGATAAAAAATTAATTTATGACGACACCTAAATGACAGATTTCTCTGGGGGTTGAACATTTGGGATAATGTAAGTACACAACTCATTTTTAGAAATTGTAATGTGGAAATGTTACATATTATACGTTTAAATAAACATTTAAAACATATTAGATGTCAAACAGACCTCAGAACTCATCTATTGGACAATTATATTCTATAATATTCTCACCTTACAATCATAATACTGTATTTCACCACTATACACAAATCAATCCATTAGATTCTAGTATTCCTGACACCAGACAACATAATCAAAATCCAATCTGCATCAATTTTCTACATCTTTTCAACGTCTCTATTCAAAAGATGCTGTTTTTTTTAAAACTAATATTGCAGTTGTTGATGCACAGAGGCCATCTCTGGGCACCACCTCCCCTCAGGAACACGTGAATGAGATGTGTTCCGATGTGTTGGAAAAACACTTGTAATAGTCCAGGTGTATGAGAGGATTGAGGACTGAGACCTGCAGTGCTCCCGAGAAAAACGGGCGTCGCTGCTCTTCGGTTTGCGTCAAAACGCATTAAAATGCACCTGCAGCAATAAAATAAAAAAAAAAGAAACTCCCTCTCTCTCTTTCTCTCTCTCTCTCTCCTTCTCCCTGCATCTGTCAGGCAGCAGTGGCAGCAGCAGCAGCAGCCAGTTGCCATGGCAACAGAAGCAGATGTTGAGGGGTTTCTCCCGTGTGATCGGATGTGAACTTTTGACCCCTGTCTTTTAAAAAAAAAAAAAATAGAAATGGCAGTAATGGATATGGATTTATGAGTGTATGGGCTGTAGCTGCGTCGCCTCTAACGCAGCTTGGCACACCATATGCCGCTGTATGCATTTTTTATGATGTGGGCCGACTTACTTGCAGAGTCTGAACGATTTCCTTCGTGCATGGGCTCTGGGGCTTTGCAGCAGTACACACAACATGTATGTTGAAACTATACAGTATAAACTGTGTCTTTACCTGCTCTGTATTTGTACACATAGGCAGTAGTGCATCTTTTATAAGCAACAGGTTCTACAACCAAGACAAATGTCTCTCTACACAAGGACTGATAGAAGACATTTTATTGAAAATACACTGCAGTAGGGCTGCAAATTATTTTCATTATCAATTAATCTGCCGATTATTTTCTCGATTAATCGATGTTTGGTCTATAAAATGTCAGAAAATAGTGAAAAATGTCCATCGCAGTTTCTCAGAGTCCAAGGTGATGTCTATAAATGTCTTGTTTTGTTCCAAAACCCAAAGATATTCAGTTTAATATGATATAAAACAGAGAAAAACACAAAGATATTCCATTTAATATGATATAAAACAGAAAAAATAAAAAATATTCAGTTTAATATGATATAAAACAGAGAAAAACACAAAGATATTAAGTTTAATATGATATAAAACAGAGAAAAAACACAAAGATATTCCATTTAATATGATATAAAACAGAGAAAAACACAAAGATATTCAGTTTAATATGATATAAAACAGAGAAAAACACAAAGATATTCAGTTTAATATGATATAAAACAGAGAAAAACTCAAAAATATTCAGTTTAATATGATATAAAAGAGAGAAAAACTAAAAAGAATATTCAGCTTAATATGATATAAACAAAAAAAAACAGGAAATCTCCATACTTGAGAGGAGGAAAACAGCATTTTCTGACATTTTTGCATGAAAAATTACTCGATTATCAAAATAGTTGGCTTTTTCTGTTGACCGACTAATCGATTAATTGACTAATCGTTGCAGCTCTACACTGCAGCCCTTAAATGGGAAATGTGTTAAATGCTATTTTGTCAAATGACCCAATTTCATGATTTTTTTCAAAATATGACCTTTATTTTCAAATTTACACTGTGAGTAATTATCCCTGTTTTCTACCATTATCTGGACAACGTATCCTCCAGGATACAGACATTCAGTGCCAGATTATCACAGTTGTGAAAATTGTATTTATGATTTTTCAACAAGAACATGTACAATTATCTTCGAAAAAACAGTTTTTTTAAAACAAAATCAACAGGACAAAATAACATGGCCTCATGGCCAGTGTCAATTTGTCTACCTAAGCTGCCATTTAGGATTTTAGGAGTTTATTTTTTAATGTTTGCATGAAGTCACATGACCTGAGTACTTGACCCCTGCAGAGTTTGTCATGATAGAAAGTTAATGCCCCTCCCCTGACAGAAACCAGAAAAGAAAAAGCAATTTTTCATTTTTCAAGTGGGTTGTATTAAACGTTATTTGTATGATTGAATTTGTGCTCATTCAAAGATAGTGTAATGAAGAATTTAAAACAGTTATTCTTTTAATAAGATTTATTTGTTTCCCTGGCAAAAAGGAGGCAATAAATAACAACAAAAGCAAAATAAACAACAACATAAAAACATCGGCTATCGGCCCAGAATTTCACAATCGGTGCATCCCTAATTAAAATCTGCTACATGTGACTCATACACACAGATAAACCAACAGCAGACCTAATTTGACAGACTAGGATGCACATATGCATTAATGGCTTCAGGCAATATGTGAGTCACAGCAGCGCTACATGCAACCACAGGGGCCGATTTCTGCATGCTATCCACATGCTACTGCATGCAGGCTGCAGGCTCTACACACACATACATGACTGTTCTTGCACGTCCCTTTTTGTTCAGCATTTATGCTGCTGTTTTTGCAGAAGACCAACACTGTATTCTGTCGTGTAGCAAGCGTGTTGTTTTTTATATTTTATCTAACCTTGTGTACAGACCAGACGCAGTACGAGGTGGTGTCGTAGAGCTCCGGGTAGCCACACACGGAGATTATCAGCTGGTCCTGAATGAAATCTCCGCCAGTACGTCCTTGACGTCATTACATCACTGGAGGATCTCGATGCTGATTGGCTGTCGCGGCGCGAATTTGCGATGAGCGAATGAGCGATTCACACAAAAATCGCATCATTCGCGTCATTCGCCGGTTTTTCAACATTGCCATAGAAATGAATATAAGATATAACATTCTTACAATATATTTAATTTAAGAAAAATATAAACAATATATATTGTCATATTGCCCAGCCATCATATAAATTAAACCAAATGTAATCTGTATTCTTCCTCACTTTTACTGAGTTTTCCCGCTGTCACTGCATGCAGCTAATGGGGGGATTTGTGTCTCTAAGTTGTGCCGATTTAATTGACAGTATAGAATTCAAATGACCAGAATTAAACTGAGCTGAGGTGAGTTGCTAAAGTGTTAGTTTTAAATGCTGCATTCATGTGGTCGGAGGTGGGATGGGTGTGTAAACAAACCTCCCCAACGGAGAGAAGGCCACGTACCTTCCGATTTAAATTCGGTGGTTCAGGGATTTGTTTTGAAATTCTTTGAGCTCACATAGAGGAGCACCGTGATAAAAGACGCATTAGCTGCTGCATAGATTGAAGCAGTGATATCACCGTTACAGGATTGCTTCTTTAACCATGAGGTAACCTTACTAGTCCTGTTAAATATCACTTTCTTCTGCCCTCCTGACAGCGGCCTTGTCCTGGGTACGCATCGGAAAGTGTTATTTAAAACAAGACGCTGTTTATTTGGAAAAAGTGGCATTGACTCAGAAATGTTCAGTGCCATCAAATTAAATTAAATTGTATTATTTAAAAGTAGAAAATAACTCAAACTTCACAGAAACGTCACAGAAAGGTCATCGTAGAACTCTGTAAAAAAATGTGCACAGTTTGAATACATTTGAGTAAACAAACCAACGTCCATCCATTTATTTGTTTAGGTCACGTCAGTGTGTATGCCTCTCTGCCTCAATATGTCTAATGTCACTGATAACAACAGCGTGTGATCTTCAGAAATAAAACGTCTGCGCCCCTGTAATCTTTCCTTCATTCCTTCCTTCTTTGACTCCTTCCTTCCTTTATTTCTTCTGTCTTCCTTTTTTTCCTTCTTTCCTTCCTTCGTTTCTCTTCCTTCCTTATTTTGTTCCTTCTTTCCTTTGTTCATTTGTTCTTTCTTTCTTTTTCTTTCTTTCTTTCTTTCTTTCTTTCCTCCCTCCCTACTTTCCTTAATTCCTGACTGCTTTCATTCTTTCTTTCCTTCATTCCTTCTTTCCTTCCTTTATTTCTCTTCCTTCCTTATTTTGTTCCTTCTTTCATTCCTTCCTTCCTTCTTTCTTTCTTTCTTTCTTTCTTTCTTTCTTTCTTTCTTTCTTTCTTTCTTTCTTTCTTTCTT
>JAOVVB010094608.1:0-13237 GCA_028570985.1 Heterobranchus longifilis
TCATGCAAAGCTACCCTAGAGGTCTCACAGATTTATAATATAATGATTGAAATGCTGTATAATAGGTCCACTTTAACGTTAAATGTAAAAATGGACGTTGTTTCCGTAGGTTTAGGTTTAGGCAACAAAACAACTTGGTACGGTTAGAATTGGATTAAATGGCGTCCTGCTTTGCAGCTGAGATAATATCTACAAACACTAGATGGTGTTGGAGTTCCCAGTCGGGAAATTGCAACTGGAACGCCCACTGGACTCGGACGAGCCTCACCAACCCTGACCTCACAATCCAACATGGCTGCTCCGCTCAGCAACAGTAGTGAAAGCTGTAGTAATATATCTGCCTCTGCTCCATGCTTTGCAGCGTTATTTGGCTCACGTCCTGGGTGATACTGCTTCGCTTGAGCTTTGCTTAAGGCAGCTCCGCTTTGTTTGAGGTAGACTGGCTCTTTTTTTTTTTTATTGTAACATCTACCCGCTTCTATGTGGCCTCGAGCTATTGCAGCTTTTGTCTTGGTCTCTGGTCTGCTGTTAATAGTGATTAAGCCATGGCTGTGCAGCTCTCCTCCTCCTGCTGTGTGGGGAAATTGCGCCCTGCTTCCTGGTATGTATATGCGAATTTGCATTAACTTTACGTCAGTTTAGTTTCAATTACTAATTGTCAGTGTTTTTGTGCACTTTGTAGGTGGCTCCACTGTGGGCGGCCCGTCCTGCAGCCTCTCTCCTGGTGTACCTGCTGTTCTGTCTCTGCGTATTATTGTGTGGACACCAGACTACTGTCGCTGCAAGTGCTCCATCCACACTATCGATAAAACGGCTGTCTCCTTACACTACGTCATACACCTCTGGTGGCAAATACTGTTTATTGATTGGACATTGCAATAGATGGCTCTGTGGTTTTGGGCCGCACTCTCTGCAGCCGAGAATTAATCGAAATTGTCCCTATAACCTATCCATATACCAGCATGTGTTTTGCCTTTCTTTTCTTTTGGTTTATTTAAAATGGTCAAACCTGACCACCTTATTATCACTTAGTTAAATTAGTCCCATTAGCTCATTGGTTGTTTCTTTTCAAAGATTATTTTTCTTGTTTTATTTCGTTCATGAACGTTCGATGCGTTAATTTTCTTCCTTTATCGTCATGTTGCAGTTAAGATATTCAGAGGCACCTCAAGTCTTTGCTTGCTAAGGTCTTTTGTGCAACAGTTTAAATAACTTAATGGATTCCTCAAGTATACTGTGAGACCAAAATGAGGAGAAAACCTTAAATACTTAACTGAACATTTTTGGGAAACCTTAAGGAGAAGACTTGTGTGCAACTGATTTTACTTTAAAGAAACCTTAACTCAGACTTTAAGAAAAATCTTAACTTAAGGCATTTTATGCAACTGGGCACTGAATTTGATTGAAGCATTAAAGTCCCTTTGGGATTGTCACCCCATGGTTTTATTTCACCTTTGTACATGAAATAGAAAGGAGACAATAATAATCTCTGCGCATAATGCAGCATTCACTGGCCTGTAAAACAGCGGCTTGGAATATATCCAGCGCTGACACTGACAATATGTAGCTGAAATTAGTAAAGCCTTGTCAAGGCTTATCAGGTAGGGCATCTGTTTTTGAATTTCAGAGGTAATGATTGTACTCTGATGATGCACAGCTGTGGGCCATTATCATCCCACCAATGCAGAGGAATCCCTAACCCAAACGAGAGATACTGAAAGAGAGAATCATCGCAGGCATCCGCAGAGTGAAGACATTTAGGATTCATTTCATCATAAGATCACAAGCCATCATATGAATACAGCTCTATAGCAAAGCACATGGGGGGTAACATCTGAGCGAGCTGCAGCCTGGCAGAGTGTGAAACAGGAAAGACCTCAGAGAGCAAAGAGGAAAGGAAGAAAGTAAAAGGTGAAATAAAGAAGAAAGAGGTTGCGACCACCTGCAGATCAGATGGTGGGGAAGTGGTCAGTGTAATCAGTTATTGACCTTTTCACTGAGTCACTTCCATGTCACCTTTGAGTAGTCTAAGAACGTCTTTACGGGTGTTCCATGAAACACTAAACGCTGGCAACATCAATGCTGCTGAACAAACTGGTGAGTGGGAGAGATTTTCCTCTAATCAAGTGTTTTAAGTGTTATGGGAGCTTTTAGTTTTCACATAAATGTTAGGTAGACCTATAAGGTCAGAAATAATTAACAGATTTCAACAACATGTACGAGAAGGAAAAATTGAAGTACATTTCTTTGAGTCAATGAGTAATGTGGTTACTGTTATCAAACTGTTATTCAAACGTTATCACACGATTGAATGGGCGTTATCAGTGGTTATTAGTCTCATAGATATGAGTTAGAAGGGGCCTGTTCCCTTTACTAGTAGGTTCAGAAGGACATTATCAGCCCATTAAATGGGCTACTATATAAACGTTTATTGTGAGGCGCCGCCCTCTAGTGGCTGTAGTAATTATGACAGGAGCAAAGACGGAAGTCCGATGACGCAGTATAAAGAGCGACAAAACTGCGTAAGGAGCAGGCCCCCAGGACAAGTCCTCCAAACCATACGACCATATCCGTCATTTGTTCCTACTCTGTAAAACGACACATATGAGCGTTTTACTAAATTAATGCCCCTAGTGGTGGGAGTAAATACAACCCATATGAGCGTTCTCACGCTTGTGATGCAGAACGTGACGTAGTTCCAGTTGTTATGTTAAGTTCAAAATAACTCGCCATTTTATTCTATTTTCAAACGCAACACGGACACCAGCCTCCTGGATCAAAGTCCTGTGTTTGTTTGAATCATCCACCACCCCCACCTTACATGACTTCCTGCTTTGCTCCTGCGATAATAACTATGGACACTAGAGAACACCGCCCAACAATAAAATGTCAATATGGGTCATAATTGCTGCATGTACATATCACCTACTGGGATGTTTTTCAGGGGAGACCAGTCCCCCAAGGGTGGCAGGCTTTGAAGCCAATTTGACATAGTTGCCAGACGGTGGTATTAAAACTACCGGGTCCGTCACGTGATGCCATGGGGCCCAAAAATACTTTCTCCCATAGACTTACGTGGCGAAAGAGAAGTCTGTAAATCAGTTGATCATTTCTTTTCAGCGTCACAACCCCCGCAGAATGACTCCGAATTGGAATCAGTATCAGAATTGGATCCATTCGGTCAGATAACATTTTGAAAGTCTTGAAGAGCAGAACGATTAAATCATTTAATCCCCATTCAAGTTAACCGGAGCGCTAAACCAGATGCAGCTGGCTCGGCCAGCGGAAGTCTAAAGTGCAGCTGCTCTACGGACCCCACTGTGCGGAAAGAGTCCCGATCATCGTGGTATTTTTAGATGTGGCAGTTGAACTTTTTTGACTTCATGTGCCACTGAGCAGCTTTACTAGGAATGAACGGGGCCCCACCTCGAACGCTGTCTCCAGTTCTATTTATACATTCGTGGTAAAGAGGTACGTTGGGGTGGTGGATGGCACACGGGAGAAGTTAGCCTTCAGAGATTTCTGAGAAGGAGATTCTATTTTAACCCAAACCGTGATCTTTTTCCTAAACTTACCAAGTCATTTTGTCGTTATGTCAGAAAAGGTTTTGTGGCACAAAGCCATGAAAGCTAACTTCGTCCATGTGGATGGGTCCTGAAACACAAGACTTTCACATGGGACACCGGAATTCGTGTCCCACTTGAAACAACTTTATAAGTCAAGTGTCTCGACGTACGTAAGTTCAGTTACATAGGGTATTTAGTCCAAACCATGATGACCTTGGGTGCACCCATTCAATAACAACTATTCATCTAGGAGTGCAGTTTCTTTCACTGAGTCACTTTCCAACACAGCTGAAGTCTGAAAGAAGCAGTGACAGAAAATGCTGATTTAAGGGTTAGCTGTCAGCAAGTGTTATCACACCAGTCCTTTTTTTTTACGCTGAGTCAGCATTATCTTCAGGAGGAAATGTCTCTTCCTCCCACGACCCTGAACAGGATGAGTGATTTAGAAAAAGGATGGATGTTTATTCCTATCCATATTGGTTACATTTTGATGCTTTAATCAAAATCTCACTTCAACCACCTCACTTCATCATCTACACTTCAGAAACATCAACAGCTGTCAATCACGCTGGCAACTCTTTCAAAGCTTCCTGGACTGCTGCAAAGAAACGTCCTCTCCTTCACGTCAACGTGCCGTAAACTCGGAGTGAGACTTCTCTGTTTCCTCTCCAAAAAATGTTTAATTAGTGCATAAATTATCTTCATCTTGTATAAAAATCTTTCTATATTCCATCCACTTCACTTTCACTCCTTCACTTGAAAAATCTCTCACTGCATTATAAATCATGCGGGAATGGTATTCATATTGATATATGATAAAAGATGATAAAAGAGATTGAGAGACAGAATCTCACTTCTTATTATGTAGGGAGAAATATAAGGCTTTGAGTGAAGTTGTCTTCTAATATTTATATATATATATATATATACCCTGAATGTATCTATCTCCCTGATCCTCAAACTACCATACCTGTGGGGAGGAAAGTCAGTGTGCAGTATTAGCTGCAAAATATATTGACTGCCGTCATACACTAAGTATTACAGCTGCCCATGTTATTAATTGTTATTTAATGCCTTTATTATATTGTATTTGATACAATCGTTAATATTTGCACATCACTGTATATGTATTACTCATCATCTGTGAATATTAATGATTTTCTGTACTGCTTTGGCAATATAGGTTTCTGATCCATCATGCCAATATTTGAATGTGATCATGAGCTGGCTGTGCCGTGCTCTCTACACTGTGCTGAAATAACAAGTTGTGATCAATTCAGCACGAGTGTTTCATGTATTTTACACATGTATCTTGCAAACATCTAATCAATCCAATTGCATTGCACATTTAAACATAATGCTCTGTTTTGGGGGCCCTGGGGACAGCCAATCACAATACATTAGGGCGGGACTTGGTGAAAAGTGGGTGGAGGAAAACACAGTGGCGGTCCTAGACTCTGGGGGGCCCCAGGCATGGGTCGTATTTACTCTGTATTTATGCACGATTTACACTCATATGAGCCGTATTAGAGAGTATAGGAAGAAAGGACAAATATGGTCATATGGTTTGGAGGACATGCTGGAAGAATGCTATGAATTGAAGGGTCGTCCTGAACAAACACCAGATTGTCTGCACCTCCCACCATGTTAAATCTTAAAGCTGCTATAATCAATAAAGTGCAAAAACAACAAACACATTGTTATGGTAGTGAAATGTGACACCATGTGTGAACAACAGTGACTTGGTTCTTCTATCAGGAATTAGAATAATGTGCATTTTGGGATTAATGGTTGGAATCCAAGCGTGTTTACCTGCGTGTGAGATGAAGATGATCTAAAGGTATACGAACAAAACTTCTTCCTCATCTATTAATCCTTCCCTGGACATGAAAGAGGCATTCAACGCACATCAGCTGCATCTCTGCCTTCCTGCTGAGACATGGAAAGACAATTATAGGAGAAGAAGATGACAAGCTTGTCAGCATGACGGCTCACTGTGAATTCCATTTGTCCTCCGAGCCTTTATTCACCATGAGTCACACCTGATTGAACCTCCACAGGGGAATGAGGTGCAGACATCATAGCAGCATTGTACTCTCCCTATTTGGCTCAAATCCACGTTTTGGGATGCATGTGTGCATGCACTTGGAATACAATGAATATAGAGTTTTAGATGAAAACATACATGTATAAACATGCACATGAGCAGAACTAACTCCAATAATTCCTACTGAAATGCAAACACTAAGCTGAACAGTGAAAGCAAGATAACCAGAAACAGAATTAAAAAAAAAAAAAACAATGGAGAAGGAACAAAGAGCATCTTGGAGTAAGAAGAAAGAGAAACAACAGAAAACACTTGGGGGGCAGTTTGCAATGAATGGATATGATAGATAAGGATTATGGAGGCATTTGTAATTGGTGAGTCACAGATGGTGAGTCAGAGTGAGACGCTGTACTTGGGGAGAGTTTGCGGGGAAGAAGTGGAGTTTAGGAAAGAAAGAGTGTCTGCAAAGCCATCATACATAATAAATAAATAAACAAGAGATTCTGACTTAAACCACTGTCTTCATTAAATGTAATCAATTAAATGATGCTTGCAGTGTGTGTATAGTACACTGTATGTGAACAGGAGGGGATTTGGAAACAGGTTTGGTTCTCACACAGTTTCCTGAAGGTGAGAATTAAACATGTGAATGGATCACAGAGGCTGCTGATTATTTACAAGGAAATTAATGACATTTGCCGACAAGGTATTAGACCTCTCAATATGGTAAGTCGGTGGTGGGCGTTGTGTTTTGAGCCTGTCCTCCCCCGAAAAACAACCCTATAGGTTGTTTGTACAAGCAGCTTATTACGACCGACATTTACGTTTATTGTTAGGCGGCACCCTCTAGTTGCCGCAGTAATTATGACGGGAGCAAAGCAGGCAGCATTGTAACGTAGTATTAAGATCGAGAAAGACTGTTATGGGTGAACAGGAGGGGTGGCGGGGGGGTCAAACTAGCACGGGACTTTGACCGAGGAGACCAGTCTTCATGTCCTGTTTGAAACTAAAAGTAAACGTTGAGTTATTTCAACTTTAGGCAACAAATGGAACTATGTCACATTCAACGTCACATGCTTAATTATGTCACTGAAGTAATGTAACAAATGTACTGATTTTAATCCAAACCAGGATCTTTTTCTAAACCTAACCAAGTAGTTTTGGTGCCTAAACCTAAACAAACCGTGACTGTTTCACAGCGTTAACCAGGTGTTTAAAACTGTGACCGTTACGTTTATGAGGACATGTTTATCTCCTGCCACTGGTAGGGGCGCTAATTCAGAAAACGCTCCTGTGGGTCATATTAGAGATAGGAACAAGCGACATGTGGTCGTTTGGTTTGGAGGACTTGTTGTGCCTTTTGGTTTTCAGGAGGTTGAGGGTTAAAACATCAAAGATTGAATTAACCTGCAAAGCCATAGATCCAAGTTAGAAAAACAGTGTACACTTTCAAAATATACAGCCTGTTTTCGTGCATCGGCTACCCTTAAGAATCTATGGGTTCATGCAGTACAATGGCTTGGAGCTAATCATTTATAAAATATTTCCAATGAAATAATTCTTTGAGTGAATTAGCGATTGCATTAAATTTTAATTGTCTCACTCCATAACTGTCAGCATTCAATGGCTCATACATCAGAGAGAGTGGGCATAAAACGGCATCTGTGATAAAAATGAGCTTTAATGCAATCAGTATTTTGGATAAGCAGCTTCACAACAGCCATGCTGTGATTGAAATCAATCATGAAGATGAGGGGAAATGAGACCAAATAAAGATCAATGCACACAACTCAAGGATGCGTGCCATTATCCCACACCTACATTTTATTGGCTGTATTCTGTGCAGAGACGCACATTCAGTGCATATATTATAGATGTTTACAACAGAACTGCACTCAGTCCCAAAAGCCTGCAGGCTTCTGCTATCCCAGGGGTTGCCATTGGGACAGCTGTTCATATAAACTTAACAGGTGTTACTGATCTCCGCTGAGAGACTCTCTCTCTTCACACTCTGTATTTCCCCTTGTTTTCTTCTCTCCTGATATTCAGGATGCATCACCCATATCTTTCTCTTTTCCAATACAACTGATATGTCTCATCCAGCTCTAACAGATCCTAAACACATATGGATGAGCAAACAAAAATATTGTTTTATTGGTCTCCATGCAGTACAGATTCATATGAGAAAAGTATATTTATATATATCTGCACTGAATATTGTATTCTATAAGAGAACCATCAGACAGGCAGGATTCAATATTCAATATTCAATATAAAGAATATAACTTTTGTTGAAAAAAACACAACAATGTCTCAAGATTCAGATTTCTTTCTGATATGCATAATATATTTTTACAGTAAATATGAAATGCACATGCAAGCACAATATGGCAGTTCCTCATATGAAGCCTCAGGCACTTTAGCTTCATGCTGCACCTACAGTGGAATGCACAATACAGCTTCCGCCCACAATAATACAATTGTTCATGGCATAGGATAGTCTGTAGCTGTACCGAATTTTCTAATATTCCAGAATATATTCCCATATACGTGGAAAGCAAATATTTTTGATTGTCTTTTGCTCCAGTTTGTTTGCATCCTTATGAAGATCCATATGGGCTTAAAAGGGTGATGATCTCTTGTTAACACACAAAAGCAGATTTAATTTCCTGTTCGATTTTATGCCCTGTATATCCTGCAGCTAAGTATCAAAGTGAATGTCTGTACATTGCATTTTGTAAAGTCCCTTTTGTTAATTGCTCTTTATATATTACACAGCACTGGTTCCCAACCTGGGGATCCCGAACTCTAAATGAAATTGTTATTCCTGAAGTTTGAATGCAAGCTATAATCACAGAACCTTCCCTCTCTGCTAATCAGCCTCGTCCTGCATTAGAAAAAATATGCAGTTAAAACCACCAAAGAGCTAAAAGAACAACGGCCAAGCACCAGGGAGAAGAAAAAGAAGCCTATTAAGTATGTTTGGTTGTTGCAAATTCAAACAAATACATAATACAGACAGAGAAATGTATTAAAAGTTCCTGAAAATAACAGGAAAACCCATGGTTCTTATTAATACCATCTCCATATAATATTGTTGCCATGGAGGGCCATATATCATCCATTTTTGTGTTGAAAGCACACACTTGCAGCGTTCATTTCACAAAATCCCTAAAACCAGAGTAAAACACTTTAAAATGTTCCGCTACTGTAGCATATGTATCTCAGCACCAAGCAATACTTCCTGTCCTTGTATCCGTTTGTTGAATTGTTTTTTCCCACTCTCATCGTTTCAGCCTAAAATTACATCCAGCCAGCTGTTGCAAATTACTTTCCCAAAACAATATTTTATTGTACACGAATCAGATTGAAACAACATTTCTTTTTTTTTTTTTAGGCACAGAGGCTTATGATAACTGTATACCCCGGGTTATTTGTTAGTGAGTGGGAGAATACATGTATTGTAAAGGTTCATAGTATCATTATTTTGTATTGTGAAAGAATAAAAAAAACAGTTTTTATGGTCACATACAGTAGATTGACCTCAATATATCAGGTATAACCCTCTCAGATAAACCATTGTTCCTAGAATAAAGTACAGTGTATTTCTAGCATACAGGAGTAAACAATGCTGGCTCTGCCATCATGCTTCCATCATATTCATATTGTATTTCTTAGATTGAATAACTCAGATAGCGTCAGTCAGAGCTGTGGATACCCTTGAGAGAGAACAAAACCTGTTTACTGCTGTTAGGCAGAGAGGACATAAACATAGTCAAACAGAATAAGAGGTCTTATTGTGTTATTTCTATATGAGGATGACCAGACGTCGCCAACAGCTGCAGCTGTCCTCGGAAATGTTCCCATTTTTACAGTTTTTCTCCATTGCTAAGATGCACTTCATGAAACTGGGATCCACTTGATCTTCATCATCATCTTCTTTTTCTTAGCACAGCAGAAGTCTTCTCTCGCAAATGTGTTAACAACTTTTTTCAAAACAGTTAACACAGATAATTAAGGATTGTGTTAAACAAAGGGGAAACAACACATACATTACTTGCATAATTATGAATGTGATGAACCTGTGTGAAACTCCTTTACAAAACTCTTCAACTAAATGTGAAGTTCTGAGTATTTCAACTTTTATTTTGTTTTTTGGATATCTCCACACATACGTTTCCTTTGGTGGCTTTTGTGTTTATTACAAAGTTACTTAGTTATTACCCAATTTTATCAGTCGACCTGCACCATAGTTCATTACAGTACAACAACCAGAATTGTCCCCCTTTTTTATTTCATACATAATAACATTGGATATTTTAATGATTTATTGACCGCCTAACTGGAAATGTCTCCGGTTTTCATTTCAGAAATCTGGTCACCTTATTTTATATTCTCACCTATTATTCTCCTCAAATCTGTAAATTAGGTATGAATATGAATGAGCGATTCTGTGTCTCCGATTACTGTGTGAGTGTAGCACTAAATGGCCATTTTGGAGGTGTGTATCCTCTGTTAGTATTATGAAGGGTTTAGCAGAGTCTCTGGTAAAAGCCTAACAAGAGGTGTGCAGAAACCAGCCAGTCTGACACATCACTGGTCAACAGTATTTCATTTTTTTTATCAGAGAAGGACAAAAGGAAAATAAGTGAAAGGTTGGAAAAGGGCAGAGGGTTATAGAGGATTCTCACAAATGGTTTGGATGGACTGGGCTGTCAGAGAGCTGGTGAAGGGGCTCTGGATTAAGTATTAACATCAGAACACAGTTTTATAATTGTATTTTCACCACATCCAGAAGCTATCACTGCAGGAGGCATTAAGCTGCACTAAAAAAAAAAAAAAAAAAGCAGAAGGGTTGAGTCAACGGAGAACTCTAATGACTCCTCTCTCGTCTCTGAATTTGATCTTTGAGAGGTTTCCGCAGGAATCCATTTAATACAAACCAGATAAATGTTGGCTGTCACTCAATGTGATCTCATGGGAAAGTGTATAAATGCCACTTTTTGGCACTTTTCGCCATGTTTTGCATCTCATGTAAGTTAACGCATTTCAAGCTTTTCGCATGTCATTCATTACGTGTCACATACGAGCGCTTTCAGAACTAGAAGTCGCTTTCTCAAACTATAACACTTCACTACTTGTGAATTCAAACAAAATGTAAGTTTAAGTAACAAAAGTAAGTAAAAACATTGTGGTTTGGGTTAAAACAAGAATGTTTGTTACGTAAATTAACTTCCGTACATAAATTATGTAAATAACCAAAATCAACAGTTAACCCATGTCGTTTTACACGGGACATAAACACTGGTCTCCTGGGTCACAGTCCTGTGTTTGTTTGACCCGTCCACCTGCTCTTCTCAATCTTTATATTACGTCTGCTCACTCGCTCTGAGCATGCAATATTGAGGTGGATGGGTTAACAGTTGAAAGCCTGGCATAAAATCTCACATGAAAAGGAAAAAAATTACTTAACAAATGCTTTGTTATGTTATGGCTTGTTATTCATACGCCATTACATGAGACCAGGCTGCATTACTACATCCTCAATACAGTATTACAGCCTTCAATATTTGGAGCCTTCGAGTGACTGCTCCTTTGTGACACAAATACTTTACAGTATATGCACAAATGCATATCTGCGTTCTGCTTGATTTGGGGTAGCCACCGTGGCTGGTGGAAACAGTAGCAGCATCTGTTAGATCCTGTAATCCATCCAGATTTTAGCCCTGGGAGCATCTGCTACCGCACACTCCAAGAGAGGATCTGCACGGGAGGAAAGGAAAGAAGAGGAGGAGAGAAGCGGATCTGCAGGATGGCACAGGAAATGAGAAGAAAGGAAGTGAGTGACTTAAAATGTACGGAGAACAGAAACAAAAGATGACGAATAGAATGCCGGTAATGGTACTTTTTGTCTCGTGATTGATTCCACAAATCTAATTTTTGCACAATGCAGTGGCACACGTTTCAGCAGCATAACGAAAGGTTTGCCATCCAGAGTCATGCTCGTCACAATGAGATGGCACCGAAAGTGAAACGATCCAGCACACTTGTGTCTTCAAACGCTATGATGTGAGTCTGTGCCATCGCAGCTGTCGTGGTCATTACAAGGTGGCGGCAGCGCCAACCTCTTGGTCAGCCAGCAGCTGCCTTAGCAATGTGGATCTCTCAGATTAAGGCCGGCTCCAATCTGCTCTGATCTGTTCGAGGAAACAGATGATAATGAAGGGACAAACAACTAGAATCCGAGATAGCGCAACTAATCCAGCCAGCCATCAGATCACGCACCAAAAGTCATCACAGGAAATTACTGCAAGTGCTACAGATGCCTTTAATGCGGAGATAAAGCAATGAGCAATGTGTTCTTGCTTAATTTCACACATCTTTGAGAGTAATTTTTGGGGATAGATAGCAATCATTACACCTGTTATCAGAGACGAAATGTGGAAGGTATTCATTCAGCTTCAGGAAATCATTTTTACTACCTCAGTTAAATCCATACCTGATCGGTAATGATGTTTAATAAGTATCTACAAACTTTAAAGGTCCCATAGTAAAAAGTGAAGACTTTTTTTTATTATAAAGCAGGTCGAGGTGCTATATAAATACTGTGAAAGTATTAAAACGCTGAATACACGGAGAAATGCACACAGCCCGTATTCAGAAACGGTACCTTTAAACGAGCCGCACGTAATGACGGTGCAGAGACACCGAGAGTCCCAGAAACACTGACCAGTGAGAGCAGACTGGGCTTTTTCAGACAGAGGTGAGAAAGGTAATGTGTTTTTTGAACATTAAAGCATGTAAACATGTTGTAATAGAAACCAAAAATACAAGTATGAATCTGAAAATGAGCATAATATATTCCCTTTAACACCTATAGAGAAAATGCTTTTGACAAGAAATGTGTGTGCATGTGTGAGAGAGAGAGAGCTTGTATACGCTCCCTAGTGGGATGATGACCATAACATTGTCATTTCCAGTAGATGCCCCTCACTGAAACACAGAATATAAACAAGCAGCTGTGCAGCATCAGTTACATCTGTGTTTTCATTCTGAAACTATATTAAATATCAGCTGGCTCTCACCTCTAAAAATGAAACATCCTGGGCCGTCTCATTTATGTCCCTTGCTACTGTTTTGTCAGAGAACTGTACTATATCAACTTTCCGAGCAGCCTCATCACACCGTATTCCCTGATTAATGGCTTTGGCAGCAGGTAGAATTAGATCCTCACCGACAGTGTGTGGTTTTTGTGTGCATGCAATCTGATATAGCTATAAAGGATACCTTCACTCACTTGTTTTTTTTTTGCTTAAATGCAGCTGGTTTTTCATCTGGCCCCTCCTTTTTCTCTGCAGCACTGAGGCCATATTTACCAGCCACAACTGCAACACTGGTATTGTATTAACCTTGTCAGTCTGTGTGTGTGTATCATCATGGCAAAATGTGGTCCTGGAGAGACCTACTATAGAGGGAAGTACCTCAGAAGCAGATTTCAGTACTGCCAGGTGTTCATTTGTGTCAGACAGACAGACTTTGTCACCAGGATAGTGTCACAATCCTGCAAGATACAGTCACAAAACTTTACAGGGGTGTAGTTGTTTGAAGATGGGTGTGGTCCGAG
>JAOVVB010094619.1:0-13237 GCA_028570985.1 Heterobranchus longifilis
GACTTTTTTCTCGAAACAGTAGAACTTTTTTCTCAAAACATAACGACTTTTTTCTCAAAACCTTACGCCCTTTTTCTTGAAACATTACGACTTTTTACTCGAAATATTAAAACTTTTTTAAGAAACATATATTTGTATTGCATCACAGACAGGACACTGTAGTAAACTGCAGTCAATTCATGAGGATATTCACGAAATTCACCACGATCAACTAATTGTGAGTATTTTTTAACGCAATCTACAATAAAAAACATTATTGTCCCATCTGTAATCACAGCCTTATGAAAGTCCTGACGGCTCGTTTAAAGGCACACTTTCTGAATACGGGCTGTGTGCATTTCTCTGTGGATTGAGCGTTTTGATACTTTCACAGTATTTGTTCAGCACCTAGACCTGTTTTATAATAAAAACAAATCATGGAAATCTATTTACAATAAGGGACCTTTAATACTGTTTCATAAGATTATTTTATATTAAATTATATATCGAACATTAATGAAAACAAGTGTCTGTCCTTCATCATGTGCACTGCAGATCAAATATCTAGAATGATTTTGCAAAATAAAACATGACCGAGCACCTATTTATAAATGCAGGAATTTAAGAGGCAATCTGGACTGCAATCTGTTCAGTGAGATTATTCAAATCTCTATCACAGCAAGTCTGACTGATGCAGCAGCACAGGGATGATGCAGAGGACACCAGCAGTAAACATTTTATTGATTGAATATATTTTATGGATTGCCATTTTATTACATACATGCGTGCCGTGACTGATTTTGGTTTATCTTTACGTCAGTGCACCTTCTCCCTGTAGTGAAGCCACTGAAGTGCAGTGCTTAATTTTGACATTTCACCAACATCGCCAGCCAGCGGAGCCCACAACAACATCAAAACATCGAGAGCTTTATCCCACCAAAAGCAGGCGGAGATTAGTCCGTGTGAAGGTGACTCTACCTGTGCTTACACTTTAAGTGTGCCAGGTGCTCAGTCAACCTCTGAATCCAAATTGGGGAGCGGTGTGAGGCAGGCAGCCTCTGCTATAGCCTCCCCACAGTATAACTTAGCTGTCACCAGCTCGCCCCAGATAAGGACAGATGACCTTTCTCCAGGTTGTTATAATAAATCAACTCCAGAGGCGGTTATTCCTGGCACGGCCTTCTCGTCAGGCCTTACAGGTATCAATTGAGAAATAACACAGCCAGACACCCTTGCTGGCATTTCCCATGTGTTTGATATGTCAATCTGTCAACAAAAGACGCAAGTATGAAGGAAGTTCCCTTATGCATTAAGAAGGAGGCTAACCAGGTCTGCCTTCTTTATATGATTGTTGCACATTTTTCTTTTCATTATGTTCTCTTGCAGTGATTCTTCCAAAAATACAAAGTAAGCTTAAGGCACACATTTTATTGGGTCTTGCATAGGGCTGGGTGATATTTCCAGAATGTTATATCCTGATATAGGTCATTTCATATCTCGATAATGATACATATCACGATATGTTTTCTGGTCATTTAATAAATAAATAGTTTACATTAAATAACCACATGGTAAAGCTTTTTTTTTTGTATATTCCTGTGTGAATTAAATACTTAACAAATGAAAAGTACTGCGTATTTTCTCATTTTATTAAGAACTTTAGTGCAAAATGAACATAATGTGCAAGGATCAGAAACTAAAGCGAGATCTAAATGGCGTAAATATTGCCGTAACACAGTTCAGCCGCTGGTTTTTCGATATTGCGCGAGACACGATGTAGAAAAATGCATGCGATAGACATCGTTTAGAGATCGTTTTAATGATATACTGTATATCATCATTCCGCCCAGCGCTTTAGTCTTGCATTTAGAAAAAAATCATGACACTTAAAGCTAAACTGGTCAAAAGAGCCAGCCAAATATTTTGCAACACAGCACAAAAAGCCTGCGCAGCGGTATAAAGCAAACATCAGTGTCTTCAAAGCAATATTCATGAACTTGCTGATCTTGCAGCTCTTGATCAGCAAACACTAAAGAATTTATGGTAAAAATCTTCAAGTTTTGCACAATTACTTTTTTATGGACTGTTTATAGTAGAGAACTAGAAAGTTCTTTTCTCAATTAGAGAGAAAACAGAGCCAAAGTTAATTGCCCCTCTGATAACAGGAGCATTTGAGCGGCTCAGCCACCAAACAGGCCTCTTGAGGACATTAAACGCTGAATTTCTGAATCGCTGCACCGGCTGACTCATTCTCATCACACTGATGGCTACATTTAACTAAATCAGTGTGAGGTGCTTTGCTTCTCTTCTCTTTTACTTCAGTCTAGGGTGTGATCTCTCGCTGATCAAAAGCTGACTGGGAAGTAGGAGTTCAGCTCCACGACAGCAAATCTGGGATCTGGGGGTTCATAAAGACTCAGGTTCAGAGTCAGAGAAATGTATTCATGATATGTGATGGCATGGATCAAACTGAGAAAACAACCTATCTGACCCAAGCCAAAACATTTTGACAGCACTTATCTTCAGTGGCATTGCTTTAAGTAAAGAAAGTGTGCCATGAAAAATAAAGCAAAAACATTGCAGTGATTCACATTTCTTAATACAGGACGATCTGTCTCCTAGGAATGGGACAATAATTGATTTTTTTTAAATCATGGATCGCAATTTTAAAAAAAACACTCACAATAAGTTGATCGTGGTGAATTTCCATTATCGGGAAAATCGTTAATATCGTGAATATCCTCATGAATTGACTGCAGTTTACTACAGTGTCCATCTGTGATGCAATAAAACATATTTGGTTCTTTAAAAAAAGTCAATGTTTTGAGAAAAAAACTCACAATTTGATAAGAAAAAAGTTGTAATGTTTCAAGAGAAAAAGTTGTAATGTTTACAAAAACAAGTTGTAATGTTTACAGAAAAAAAGTCATGATGTTTCATGAAAAAAAATAAGTAAATTGGTCTCTCTACCTGATTTTAAAGCTCTTATGTACAATGGTTGTTGTCTGTAACATTTATGTTGCCATCTCGGCCAGGTCGCCCTTGTAAAAGAGATCTTTTAGCTAAATGGGTCTTACCTGGTTAAATATGGGTTAAATAAAACAAATAAATAAAAAAGTCCCAACAAATCAAAATGTAACATAAAGTGATTCCTGTGTTTTAGTACCACCAAGCATATTTCGTTGATTATCGGGATAATATCGTGAATCGCAATCATTGTGGCCAGGATAATCGTGAAATGCAGTTTTTATATCGTCCCATGCCTAAAGTCTACCGAAGTCTTCCAAATCAGCTTCCAGAAGACTGAGACACGAGGGTCCTTGCCAGCCACTCTACCAAATGCCACCCTTTAATCACACTATAAGAGCTGAATCAGACAATTGGAGATTCATATTTGCCAGAGCAGCAAGTATTTGACAGCGGCATCAGAGAGCCTGCTCTGGCAAGCTGCATGGCTTTCATTACCTAGAGTGGCTTTTAGAGAAAGACGGTAAGCTCCATCCATACTACATCTCAAACAGTTCTGAGCCAAATGTTCAATGACAAATATCCATAAAAATCAAACACATGGAAAGCTTTTCATTTTCCCCAAATGCTAATATTGCAATGATCTATAAGGGCTCAGTTATTCAATCAAGTGCACTGAACAATAATGTGCAAAAACAACTCGGGTGTATCAAGCAGCAGATTTCCACATAGAACTGGGACACTAATCCCCTTTCCAACAGAAGAGACATCGCATAACAAAAAAAACAAAACATAATCTTCCTAAAAGTGATTAAAAACTTCTGCAAACTGGGTACACACTCACACAAAGTACAACACATCTTTACTAAGATAAGCATTATGTGATAAAATAAGAAGTACAGAGAAGACCCCAGAGATTGCAGTCAATAGCAAAGATTATTTTAACTCCAAGTTTCTCAAATAATCTCAATATAAAGTCTTCCATCTTTTATCTGAAGCTGCATTCAAAGCATGCAGTGAAAAAATGGTTTATTTTATCCTAAAAATCAAACAGATATTATTACAGTTAACTCACTATGTATTTAAACCTACAATAACTGATGTTTGGCCACTTTAAACACAACATTGACATTATAAAGTTAAGATGGTGAGTGTGATAGCGATGTGGAGTCGTGTTTCTGGTCACCTGATGAATATATGACCAATATCCACTCTCTTTTAGCTCTGTTTTTGGTCTCCACCAACTCCTTTAACTTCTAGTATCAACCATCTGATCAAGCATTAATTTCTGAGCCTTATCCAACAATCTGAGATGACTGAGTTAAGCCTCACCTCTCTCTCTTTTGCAGAAATAGTATATCAGTATTGCAAGTTGACAACCAGCATCAGTAAATGTAATAATTTTAGAATCCTATAACAATATTTTAATGGATGTTAAGAATGAGTAAAATTGAATATATTGAAAATGTCCAGTCAACTCTATTATTTCTAGAAGACTACTGGCTGCTATAGATTTCACTGGAAAATGTTCTCATGGTAAAGTATTTCTGCAAGGACACTGTTAAAAGTTTCTATTGGGGGGGAAAAGGCACTCCATATTTCCTTCTACATAGTCTAATTTGAATCACATTTAATGGCTTCCCTCACCGCTTTCATTTTCTTTGTCATGACGGTGAACAAGTGCTTGACATATGCTGTTGCACTCTCTGTAGAGGTAACACTTAATTATCAAACCAACCGGATTACTGCTCAGGCCTGCCAGCAATGACGACTTGAATTAATGACACATGAAAAGCAATCTCCGCACCCTAGAAGTCCAAGGCCTGCAAGGGCACACATAATAAACATCCCATGATTGTGATGAGCACTTTGCCTCCTACATCTAAAGATACGACCAGAATTGTAAATCTGCTCAACTTTTCTCCTTCGAGTTCATCTGTGTCTGGAGGGCATCCATTACCCCGCTGCTTTACTGCGTCTCATGGAGGTCCTGCATGTTCTCTTTTTCACTACGCGAGAGGCTTCAGAGTACACAGAAGAAAAGTCCATCAATGCAGCATATTTCTACAATTCTGTGACAACTGGGCAAAATCAATCTGATGAACATCATGTGATATGATTGAAAGCTCCAAAGGAGATTATTTTTTTCAACCGCTATTTCCAATTCTGACCTCAACTAGATTGAAAATCACAAAAATAATAATTATCAAGCTGAGAAAGCGCCCACATATTGTGTAATACAATAAAAGACTGCACATCAGTGTTGGCAAAAAATGGAAAATGCAACTGCTGTCTGCAAGTTCAAGTTCATTTTGGGTCGGGTTGGTAATAACTCCCTCCCACATGCTGATACAGGGAGATGCCCAAACATTGGTAGATGTCATGCGCAGGTAGTAGATAGAGTGAGACATGCATGGTTCAATGATCTGAGCTGTAAGTGGTAACGACCACACAGTAATTGCAGCCCTCTCTGCATCACTTATTATGAATAAAATATGATGTGGGGTGTTATTCAGCAAAGAATTAGGGCACGTCATTGGTGTGCCATGTAAGTAGTAATAGCCTATTACTGCTCCTGTAGAAACTAAGGGAATGTGAATGTTATTTTTTATGACTGGTGGAAAAACATACTGTAGGCACAGGCTTTAATAGTTTTGCAGTACCCACGATTCACTGGGTACGATTCCAACTAAGCTAGTAACCATTAATGGTATTACTGGTGACCTACAACACACTGATACAAAACCACATCAGGCTTAGTCTCGCGATACCAGACAATCGGAGATCATCTGGGGACTTCCAATGCAAAGTAGTTACTTGGACGCCGGCAAGAACGGCCGGTAACAAAGTAACACCCCTTACATTTTGACAGAGGACCATGCAAAAGACACACCTTACCGGAAATGGTACGCTCCCCCTTTTTTCCTCCGTAGTGAAAAAAACTAGAGATATAGCAAATCCCTTCATGGAGAGAGCTTTTTAAAACATTGAAAATGGATGTCCAGAGCAACGTTAGATTATTTGATTCTGACTGTGTGCTCAGTCCACAAGCACATGACTTCTGCACATCACCTCCCCCAATATGAAGGACTACACTATAAAGACTTTGAATTGGTTCTGCAATGCAGGGCTTTTTAAAACTCTCTAACTGTTACCACCCAGTTTTAGTAACGAAAGCTGGGAGAAGATCCTCAGTCTCTAGTTGAGCGAGGCGTCTAGAGACTGAGGATAGCCTCAGGGTAGCCTGGCATCGCCAAAATAATTCACAAATGCATATTAGTCTGGAACCTCTCCGTTCATTTTCTATGTCCAAGGGGTGTTATCAATGGCACGGACCAAAATGCTTCTGGGTGCAATTGGATAGACCTACAACCAATCAGAGCAATGCAAGAGAAAACAAATGGTGGCCTGGTCACAAACTTTCTCAAATTACAGCTAAACAGAACACTAAAATGTGTTTCTGAAAACATTTTAGGCGAGAAATAGACAATACAGTAACAGAATCTTCCTCACATCAATCTTGCTCCTCTGTCAATCATAGTCTTAAACCCGCCCCATATGAGCTGAACGGTTGTGACTGGATCTACTAGGTTCAATCAACTGGAAATCTGTTTGAACGGCAGAGTGGCCAGACCTTTGTGCAAGAGTAAATGAAACATGAGCTTGCAACAGATAGATCAAGCCATAATGCACACAGGACTTTTTGCTTCACCTTCCAGAACTGCAATTAGCAATTCGGTATGATCACTGTAAAGTAGCATTTAATTCAGATGTACAGCAACTAAGCAAAACTCTAAAAAATAAACATCTTTCAGTTGGTGATATCATTCAGAAAGCAAACAAGCAATCATCAAAAATACAGTAGTTGCCAATTTCTGTTCTATATACACAACTTTAAAGACAGCTTTTCAGTGCATATAACATAAAAACCTCGAGGACACAGTGATCTAAACATCATTACCCAGAATCACACTGGAGGACATCCTTCATTGCTAGACATCTCTCTCTCTCTCTCTCTGCTTCATCAAAGGAGAGTATCGAAGAGCGTCCGCACTCTACTCGTGTTTTGGCTTTGGTCTCTTTGTACTTCTGAACTGAGCATTCATTATGCATAAGCAACAAGAAAGCTGCTAATGAAGATTTTATAATGGATAAAAACTGCAACATCAGCATATGCATAAAATTACCATGAGGCCACAGTTAAAAGCGGGATAACTAACAGGAAAAAAAACACTGTCCAACACTTTAAAGACTTAAAAACTGTATATTAATTTTATTATTTATTTCTTTGTCTAAATGTTTAGGGCCTTTCTCCAAATCATAAATTCATGTACCTGCTAAATATGTCGTAAATGGATGAGGCAAGAAATAAGACTCCTGGGGACTCAAATAAGCACACGAGCAAATTAAGTGTTGGCTGCTGCAGCTTCATGCATTGAAGTCAATTTTGTTTGTATTTTCGAACCCTATTGATTTTCGAACAACATATAATGGCAAAATGTGTTTTTGAATATAGCTGAAGGCACAAGGATGATTTGCTTGTTTGGAATTAGAAAACTAGAGGTATGCACTCTTGTGCACGCACACACACACACACACACACACACACACATTCTGCAGGCTGAAATGGCATATGGGATATAGATAGGTTATATGTGCTTATTATCAGAGCTGCACACATAGCATTTGATTGTGTGTATTATGTGTATTTGTTGACCTGGGTGGTGGGCTGCTGTGTACAATCGCTTGCAGGGATAAATAAAGTTGTATTGAATTGAACTGAATAGAATTAAGGAATCCAGGGAGACAAAAATGATTCATGGAGTCATGGTGGCCCTATTCACACCAAGAGGTTTACAAAAGCACACGCATCCAGACAATAAATACTGTGCTGCTCAGTAGAGTGTGTGAAACACTGAAAAATAGAGTCTGCACACTATGTTCCCATGGACAGATATTAATTACCACCAAGTGACATTTCAAGTAGGCATGGGACGATATGAAAATGCCAGAGATTTGTCATGTCACGATTATCCTGGCAAAAATAATTGCGATTCACCATATTATCCTGATAATCAAGTTTGTTTAAAACTCCTAAAATACACTGGAATCACTTTACCTCACATTTTGCTTTGTTGTGCTTTTTTTCTTGAAACACTACGATTTTTTTCTCGAAACATTCCAACATTTTTCTTGTAAAATTGCAACTTTTTTCTCAAAACTTTTCTTTGAAGAAACAAATATTTGTATTGCATCACAGATAGGACACTGTAGTAAACTGCAGTCAATTCGTGAGGATATTCACGATATTCATGATTATCTCGATAATGGAAATTCACCACAATTAGCTTGTTTTTTATCGTGATCCACAATAAAATCGATTATTGTCCCATCCCTAATTGCTGTCTTGTAGTACTTGGAAGTTGAAGATGACAATACCAGCAGTAATGATACCAGCAGTGGCCCCAAGCCAATTTAAGTTTGAGACCCCTAATCTGTGATCCCTAAAGTTTTAAATTGTGTAACTGACCATGAAGCCACCCAGTCAACATACACACATCTGGTCCTCCTTTAGTAACACAAAGATACTTTTATCACTAAGGAAGTCCAAAATACAACAACAACAAAAAACACAGCCAATAAAAGTATCTCTCACAGTCTGCAACAGCATAAAATGTTGCTTCACTCACCTCTCTTCTTCTTCTCCTCCATCACCATCGATGTTTCTGTTTCTGCTCGGTTGCTTCTCGCTTGCATCACCCTCCTCGGAGCAGCCTCCTAAATCACAAAAAAATCCTCTCGTATTATAGTTTTCAAGAAGAGGCCAGACTCTCAGTCTCAGGACCGTCGGACATGCAGGTCGATTAAACGTCCTTTCTGATACATAGAAGAATAGGAAAAATAAATAATATCTTTATTGTCAAGTACGAGATTAAGGTTGCAACATCCATATCGATGCCGTAAAAAATACGAATAAAAATGAAAATAAATAAATAAGATAAGAATAAATTAAAGTAACAGTACAAATATACAAAAGGACAAATTTATAGCAAGCAGTACATATAACAGTGGAAACAGTGTCCACAGTATTCTATAAAATGATGAAAATAGTATGACAGTAGTGGTAGTATTAGTGTAATACATCTGATTCATTTGAGCTTTTATATGTAAGTTATATTAGAAGAAATGATGAAATACAGCAGGGTTGTTATTATAATAATAATGATAATAATACATCAGACTTATATAGCGCTTTTCAGAGTCCTCATTGATGCTTTACATACTTAAAAATAAATTAATTAATAAAAAATACAAAAAATAATAAAATTTAAAAAAAAAATTTAAAAAAAAATGTGAACACAGCTAGAGTTTTCAAAGTAAAATAAACACACTCACCACCAAATAATTCAATCACATAAATCAATGCCAATGAAAATATACACAAAAAAGTGGATTTATTATGAATAAGTAAGGAATTATGTACAAAAAATATAGTTTGAGGAAAGACAATCTGGGAAATATGTAGGAGGCCCAGATGCATGTTCTTCTGCACATGTATGTAAATAACATGCAATATAAAATAATTGAAGTCAGGATAAATTGTTAGAGAAAGACAACATTTGTTTTTTGTTCTTCTCCTTCTTGTTTTTGTGTTTTCTGTTTATTTCCTGTGGGCCTGCTTTGCCTCACTGCCAGTGAGATCATAATTTACCAAACTGTAAATTAACATGAATTATTACAGTTTTAATATGCAGAGAGCCAATAAAATACTCTAAATGGGAATACAACAGTGGAATTACAAACTAAATGGGATTCAGTGGGATATTGTTGAAGGAAAAATTCACATTTATTGGTATATACAATTTTAACAATTGATCATTCATGAGTCTCAACGCCTCCTGAGATTATATTTATCACTTTCTTCCTAATAAAACAACTGTATTTTAGTATGTTCTCCTGTGACACGTCTCGACATGTCTGCAGTAATGTGGATATAACACACGAGTACGTGGGCTGACTTCAGGTTAGGTGAGACACGGAGACAGCAGCTGAGCAGGAAATCTCCCGAGTTATTACTTACTAATGCATTTTCCCCAAAACACACACACACGCACACACACACACACACATACACACAGGCTTTTATATTGATTGCAGATGGAACTCTGCTGGGAAGAGAGGCTGTATATACTGTATAGTACTGCATACTATATGTACATTATCAGTACAGTACAATCACATTGAGTAAAGGGCAGGACTTCTTGTTAGATATTTGGGGGGTTTTAACTCCCAAAACGTATTTTGTGAATTTTAGAAATAAAGTATCTGTTTTTATGTATGTATTATGTGTGATTTTATGATACTAAAAGCTGTATATATGTTTTTCATTTTTTCATTTCATTAACCTTTATTTAAGCAGGAATATTCCCATTGAGATTCAGAGTCCTGGCCAAGACAGCAGCATAAAAACTTTCACAAAGTTTCACATAAAAAAAAAGAAAAAATTAAAACAAACATATTTTAATTACACATGTAAAAGCCCCAGCTATAAACTCATGTGCAACACATCAGTTGTTTAAAAAAAACAACGTATTGGAACTATGTTCAATTGCATCATCCCTATCAAATTAAAAATAAATTAAAAATTAAAAACTTAGATGCAATTATGTTTCGATTTGTGCAGTAGACCTCTGTAATTGTATTTGTGCTCTAAAATTACTATAATAATAATTTCTGTCTTGAATTAATTTTTTAATATTTATTGGTAATTCTCATTCAATGTATTAACTTTTGTAAAGCAGATAAGATGTGAAAATATATGAAACAGATTATTATTGTACACGGAGGGCAGGAAAAGACAATATAATTAATTTTATGCTTTATTTCTCAGTCAACATTTGATTTAATTAAATGTAAGTAGCCACATTGTGGGGATTTGGGAGATGAATGGGGGGGAGGCAGGGTTTTGGAGGGTATATACAGTAGATGTGTGTATTGTATACCTTTTTTTATCATCTATTTTTGTAATATTTGTAAAGTTTTCAGTGTGTTTTTTAATTATTTTATTCATTTTTTAAATTGTTATTTCTTTATATGTTGTTGTGTGTCCGTGTATTTTGTTTTTTCCTATATTTACCTTGGTTATATGTCACAATGGTGTCTCACATCTTGGAAAAATAAAGTTATAAATGTGCTGTATTTTTTTTAATCCTGATATCATGATGTATTGACCATGGAAGAAAAGAAGGGAAGGGAAGTTAAATTATTCACAGTGTAAAATGCAGTACGGATTGATAAATGTATTTCTGTATATTTTCTGTATGTGTCTTTTTTTGTTCTCAATGACTTCATGCATAACAATGTCTTCTAAGATAATAAACACATCAGTCAAATTATTTACTGTGTTGCTTTTTGCCTTCCTTTGTGTTTTACAAGTTACTTTATTTATTTAGGCTATAATATGGATAACATATTAACTTTAAAGTTAGGGGAAGATTGTGGTCATTGCTGAATAAAAGGCCTTGGAGTGAATAGCCCAAACCCTAACGACATTTATCAGACAATAACACAACTCCTTATACATACACTTATATATAGTACATCACCAATTTAGTCAATCCTGAAAATGTCCAGGTGGGAGATGACTCTGGTATCTTATAGGGTGCAACAACAACTCTTGTTAAAGCCCTCCTCCGGTGAAAAATGTTAACATGTCTACATGGTGTTTTTTTATTTTCTACAAGACATATCATGAGTGAAATGAGCAGTCACACCATGGCTGACAATTTCTGCCTTGAAACTGCAGTGTACTTTTTTTGTGGGAAAACCATAGAAATATAACTGGAATAGAAGGGTCAGCAGGCTGTTTTTGGCATGTTTTTGGTGGTAATTTTCCGAGTACACAACAAATGGCCATTGTTGTTAGTTCTTATGGTGACAACGCACGTCAGTGTAAAGTGTTTTGTAGCTAGCGCTAGCAGCTCGTTAGCTCCATGGTTAGCTAACGTTAGCTAGCTTGCTAAGGTCAGACAGCCAAATAACTGGTCTGACCAGAGTTTTTTGCCTTTTATATATTAGTGTATTTTGGTGGCTTTAACCACAGTGTTGTCACACCATAAAAACTTTTTTTCAGAATACACTCAGATATGAAGGGAAAAAGACGGCAGAGGTAACCATAAATAATGGCAGTGCACCATGATAGGATATCAGACACTGATAATGTTTGTTACCTGACAAAAAAATACTTCTTCTAGGCTATATTTATAAACTTACATTCAGTTGGTGGCTGCAGTTGTGTCCGACTCCTCCTGTGATCCAAATAATTCCAATAACTCCGTTGTTTCAAAGTCCAAACGCAAAGTGGTTTTTGAAATAAAGTAGACATCACTTCCAAAAATCAAGACAAGTTTTTCTTAAATGAAAAATCCAGTTTAAAGTCGTGTTTTAGGCGTTTAAACTTTCAAAACAAACATTTCCACTGTACCACATGGTCTGCTGCTCCGGTGCTCCTCCTCCTCTCATCTGCAGCGTGTTTTACACTGAAAAAAATGAGTGCTTTCCTACACTGAAAAAAATTATCTGCAACTTGCAACTGCTGTAAAACCTGACCTCAGTGACTCCGCGACTGCCGCAAATCATGGAAAAGTAGTCCACTCAGGTCTTTTCAGTGGAACCGTACACATAAAAATGGCCACCGCTCTGACCATTCTGCTCCGTTGATTTGAATGGCGATGTCCTTTCTATCCAATTTAATTACTATGGGGAAAACAATGTTAAACTAAATATTAATCATAGCAGAGTAATTTCACATACTTTAAAACGTATCTGGAGGTAGACTTTAATAAATATTCCGGAGGTTTATCTATGATGACGCTGCCGCTGTGTGAGCACTGAGCAACGCTCGCTCTTTTGCACATGCACTACACAAAGGTGAAAGGTCATGTATGGGCATGCCTTCAGGCAAGGGGGTTCAATTACAGTAGAGAAGTAATGGTAAAATTAAAAAAATTAAAAAAATTCCTTTCCTTTTATGGCCCAACATTGTAGTTACCTCATGGACAGAGCAAGAGTGACGTCACATTGGTTTGTGGACTCCCGTTATAAAGCCTAGAGTTTTTTGCCATCTTGTGCTTTTGAAACAGAAACCGGATGTTACCAGGGCAGGGGGGGTGACGCAGCTAAGTGACATTTCAATGGCACGGCACTAAGCTAACTACTAAAGAGGGAAGGTTTGCAGATTTTCAACCGGCTGACGCGAATCATCCAGTGGGTTTTTAATGTGGGGGGGGCA
>JAOVVB010094627.1:0-13237 GCA_028570985.1 Heterobranchus longifilis
ACATGCACTAACATGCACGTGCGGAGATTCACATGCACTAACATGCACGTGCGGAGATTCACATGCACTAACATGCATGCGCGACCGTCCCTGCTTGTAAACAAAGAGGCTGAGAACAACACACAGAGAGGGCGAGTGACAATACGCTCTTCTCCAGATGAAATTACGCCACAAGTTCTTTACATAGTCATTTTTTTCATTCCTGAAATCTAAAAACAATGATTTTCACCTATTGCTCCTTTAAGATGTTCATTTTCAGCATCCATACCAAGGAATGGTGAGATTAAAATTTTTCTTACCAATGTGACTCTGGATAGTAGAGTGACTGTCAAGGAGCTCTCTGCTTGTTTTTCCACTATGTGTAATACATGTAGAGAGGTTCGCCTACACAGCCTACACATATGAAAATTGCCCTTCTGCTTTTGTGTTGGAGGAAAACAGCAGAGCATGTGAGAGCAAATTCTATTGGATTTAATACATTTGGCACCTTAGGCCAAGATTAAACCAAGTGGCGGTGAAATAGGAAGTGACAAATTGTGCCTGTTACTGAAGAGCCGCCTATTGTGTATCAGCTGCATGTTGTGGGGGTGTTTGTGTTGGCTGTATATGTGTGTGTTGTGTATGTGTACTGTCGTATCACTCTGTGTCCTCTCTGTGTGTGTGCATGTAAAAAGAGAGAGAGAAAGGAGGCAAGATAAGGAGGGAAAGTAAAGTAGAAAAAGAGAAAATAAAAGGTTTGACATTACGTATCAGCCTGGTCTCATGAAATGATGTTTGACAACACGCCAATATGTTATTTTGCATAACACATTTTTTTCTTTTTGCTTGTCATTTCATGACATGTAGTCGCACAAGGCTTTCAACACAATATTAGATGCTAGTATAGTAGTATAATGTAGTATAATGACAACAAGGTCCAGCGTGGATGGGTGGGGTGGTGGATGGGTCAAACAAACACAGGACTTTCGCCCAGGACACCACTGCTCATGTCCCATGTTAAAACCAAAAGTCAACATTGAGTTATTCATGGTGAGTAGGTAACTTACATACGTTAATTAATTTCCATAACAAACATACTTATTTTAACCCAAACCACCCCAAATGTTTTCTTAAACTTAACCAAGTAGTTAAGTAAAAATAAAAAACTGACACTGTCCAGCTTATTTTTAATGGAAGTCTATGGTATGGGTTGGCAGTCAAAAAGCATCCGAGGCACTCTGATAATGAGATAATGAGTGTAGCAGAGCAGGGCAGAGCAGAGTCCTTCAGAGTAGCCCGGGTTCGAGTCCGACCCGCAGCCCTTTGCTGCATGTCGTCCCCTCTCTCTCTCTCCCCTTAACTGTCTACCTTTGACTGTACTATCGAATAAAGGCAAAAAGATAATCTTTTTAAAAAAGGATATTTAACTCATTATCAGAGTGCCTTGGATGTTTTTTAGTCTCACGTAGCCAGACTTTCTCCACAGCGCTGCTGGGGGAAAGTCTGGATTAAATGCACTTTCACTCCTGGATAGTGAAAAAAACTCCCTGGCCTGTTTGTATTTCCTTAAACCAATCACAATCCACTGTTTGGTAAGATGCTTTTTGACTGCCAACCCACACCATAGACTTCCATTAAAAGTAAGCTAGACCGTCACAGTTGTTTTTATTATGTAACTACTTGCCCTATCTTTGAAGAGCACCTTTTTTTTTAAAATTTTTACAACACCAACTCCTAGTTTATTGACCCAGCACTCCCAATTGTTTCTTCCATAACTTTTTGAATTCACAATGTTAAACACGTGTTTAAAGCTGCATTTTAGTTTGAGGCGTAAAAGTGACGTACAAATACATAGGCATTCTCTATGGTCCCAGTATTTTCTGTCCGATGCCTCTTGGGAACAAGAACAGGACGTTAAATGACACGCGAAAAGCTTAAAATGTGGCTTATATTCCGTGCTATGTATACGCTTTCCCATAGAGATCGTGTTGTACAGATTTACATCAAGCCTTTTAATTTTCTTAAGTCGCAGCAGTTTGTAAAAATCCTAGGGCACTGTTCACACGGAAGAGCTAGTCGAAAGGAAGACACTGCTGTAGCTTTGTTGCTGAGATGGGGAATTGAAGCAGGGAGACAAATCTCGTCACAGAGTAGGAGGGTGTGCAGCTGTGGTGGCTGGGATGACACTGTAATGATTCGTCCACCGCTGCAGTTAGCTGATCTGCGCTGTGGTGCCTCAAAAGTTCAATATATCTCCACATAGTGCTCTGCAAAAAAAGGGTGAAAAAAATCACACCAGCTGTGGTGTTGCATCTGCCAGGCCACCAAGCACAAACAAACACATAATTCTTGGTGAAGTAGAGGTAGGGCGGGGCTGAGTGGTGATCAGATGTGAGGACCGAGGGGGCAGTTCCAGGACACAGCTTCTGATTTGCTGTGCGTTAGTTGCTGAAACAATGGTGAAGTATTTCTCTTTTTTATTTTGTACTTCTGTGGAGCTATGGAAAGATCCCTGCATCTATTCATGGCTGGATTATACTGCAAAGGGGGGAAAATGTTCCTTGTGCCCCTACAGACCCCACACCCCTAAGCAGGGATACTCAACTAGTTTTGCTCGGGGGCCACTAATGACAGGAGGCCAGACGCCAGTTAATAAACAAATATTAATAATAATTATCGGATAAAGTGAATAACTTTAGCCTTGTTAAATCCTGTTAAAACTTTTGTTCATAAACAAGCTCTATTTTGATTTTTTTAATGCAGTCTGGTACAAAAAAACTCAGTATGAATACATTTATTTTCATTGTGAATTAGAAAGTGTGCCACCCGACACCCAAATCTGGCCTGCGGGCCATAAGTTGAGTATCACTGCTGTAGACTTTTGTTACACAGTTATTTACTGTAACATGCAGAACTGTCCATGGTGCTGAACTCTGAGACTTTAAATACACTGGTCTTTACTGTAACATGCAGACTTTATTTTGGTCCTGAAAATCACTGGTCATGAAGATTTAGTTTTTAATTCCTCTGCCATTATTATCTGACTTCCTTTTATTAAAATATAGCTACTGGTTAATGAATATAATTTCTCAGACACCTCTTATGCCATTGCCCTCCAAAAAAAACCCATATGAGCATTTTCTGATCTGGCATCCCTGACATCACAACACTTACGACACATACAAAAATAATTTATGAGGTTGTTTTCTGGCACCTCGGTGGTTAAGGTTTGGACAAGTTATATCATACCATACCAGCAATATTAAACATTTCACTGCAGTTTTAATGTCTATAGAAAATCTGTAGAATATGTCTTATTAATGTTTAACTCAACATAATGGTTTCTGTTTCAAATTAAAAACCCTCTAGCATTTCTGTGGACAGAATCCAATCCTTTTATGTCAAACAAATACAAATGACAATAATACTGAAATGAAACATTATTATTGAATTCAATTCAGTGTAGATAGATGGGGCTGACAGGCACACACAGGTGTTCATGCATTCAAGACACAGCAGTTCAGTGAGGTAGCCATCACGCAGAGGGTTAGGTAGGATGTCTGGCCCCAGTGTAATGCAGATTCACTCATTGGCTAGTCGCTCACTGGATGTAGACTGTTGGTATAAAGCTTGCCATTGGCTGGCTATTTCAGGCGGCATTATCCTCCCCTTCCACTATCCGTCATTGGATCTTAGCACCATGATGATAGTGATTGGTTTATAGAAATTCAAACAAGCCAGAATGTTTTTTATACCAGAATGATAAGTGGTGCAGCCAAACTATTTGTCAGCGCTGACACAGTGCTGTGGAGATTGTGCAAGACTATTCATTGGCTTTATGCACCAGATGTGTGCGACTAGAGAATAACATGTGGAGTTGTTGATTGTTTTGTGATTTCTTTATTTTTATTCAAAAATTAAAAATTGTGTTTCATTTTATTTTGTCATCAATATGCACAGTGCATCAATATTCAGGAAATGATCACGATCAACAGTCAAACAAATGCCTGATGTACTGAGAACACAATGCCCTACATCTCAACACTTTCACCCAAAATGTGTGCTTTTATAGCACCACATCTGGGTTTTTATAGACTTAGTATGCCTGCTACATTAGCACCCATCTCACTGGTGACATTAACACTTTGTACCTTATTTGCACATCGCAGCAGAGGGAGTAAGAAGATAAAAACAAGAACATTCTCATGAATGAAACAACACTACAAATGGTAATCAGGACATCTACAACTAATGCATTCTCACAGACTGAATTAGCTGCTTATAATTAAGATAGTCCAACCCAAACAGTCACAGTTACTGTGTAGCAAATTCAGCACCAGTCAGTAAATCTCACAGTCCTGTCCCCAGTGTGTAACATCCAAACGTACTTGTTCAAAGCGTGCACAGAACTTCAAGAAAGGCACAGTCCAACAGAGAGAAAAATATCTGGCCTTAATAGTCCATTAATGTGTGACAAGAGTTTTCATGCTGTGCAGGCAAGCCACAACTGGGCTGGGTGTGTAGAAAATTGCAAAAAGCTCATCGGTCAAAGAACCAAGCAGAGCTAGGCTTTAATATAAAGGAGAGAGAGAGAGAGCGGCAGAAAACTTGAAGAAAAAAAAGAGAAGTGAGTGAATGTGATGACCTTTAAACAAAATTGAATATTGAATGCTCTCCCTGCAACTTTGTTACACGATCAGGAAACAACACAAATATATTTCAGAGCTTTATGCATCTGTAAGTGAAGATGGAATTCAAAAGATATTCGTGACAATCTGAATCAGAAGCAGTAAACATCACATTATAGAGACACACATAGTGCAAAATATAAATGTGGCCACTGTGTACATTGTGTACATGCATTTTTTTCGTCTCTTGATGGGACAAAAGTTCCTGATTAAAGATTTGATTACATTTAATTTGCCCCATGTGGTTCACATGATTGCATGGCCATGTGCCCACACACAGTTGCACACACATTAAGAGTGTGAATTACTGCATTACTGAGCAGGAGAGCAGCACTTTCATGAACAATCAAGACAATACATGACTACAATACTACTGCAAAAAGGTAACACTATCAAGTGCCCAGTGTGCAGACTACACACAGCTCTTATTGTAATGGCATGCTGATTAAATGACACCTACTATAGCACTACTTACATTACCCCTGTTTGACAGTAAGTACAATACATACAGAAGTATACAAAGCTTGACCACTGTTCCACAACCAGACCAGAATCTGGTCTGAACTCCAGAGACCCCATTTACGCATTGTATTAACATTTACCTGTATCTAGATATGTTATCTGAACTAAGACATCGTATCACAGTCCTTTGCATTTATACCTGGTACCTGTGGTATTCTCAATATCTGCAGTCTATCTGTCTGTAAATCTGCGATCAGACCTAAAAAGATATTGTATGTTATGCTGGCAAACTTGACAGCAAACATGGCACATCCTTAACTTAAGCTAAGTAAAGTAAGTAATGGGGAGTCTTGAAGTCACACACTACAAGATCTTACACCTGGAGGAATCCTCGATGTGTGTCTGGTCTCCAAACTCTCTCATTCTCTGCTCGTCACATATGGTCACGTCACTTTTTTTTTTTACTATGGTAAGAGTTTTAAACACATGGTTACCATTGTGAATTCAAACTAAACATAGGCAACAGAACTACTTGCTTCAGTTTAGGAAGCGTTTGTTACGTAAGTTAAGTAGTCAATGTAAATACGTCAACGTTGACGTTTGGTTTCACACAGGACATGGACAGCGGTCTCCTGGGTGAAGGTGCTGTGTTTGACCCATGCACCACCCTGTCCTCCTCCCAACATGGACTTTCGCACTCTTTATACGAGGATGGGTTTACATTAGATTTAGTTGAAAGCCCGGCGCAACTAAATGGCGTGAAATGACATGCAAAAAGCAAAATATGCATAGTGATAACATGCAAAATGACTGAAGAAATGTAGGGGGTTAAGGTCAAACCCATATTGAGACAACTAAATGCCAAAAATGTATTTTTGTATTTTCAAAATGCTAAATACTTGTATTTTATTGAAATACATTTTCTCATACCAGTATTGTGTAGTTTATTTTTTGATACATTTGATGAGCAAGTATTTGTAACAAGATATCTGTAATGTGGCTGTGAGGCATTGGGTGTTTGAACAGTTCACATAGCGCTGATCTGCCTCTGATCTGAGGCTTTTGCCAGGGAGGTCCAAAAAGTGAGTGAAATCATCGCTAAAGTCATGTAGTGTGAACTAGGCATAAGGCTAATGTCACTTATCCACCTTATTCCCAGTCAAATTATACCTAGTGTGAATTATGGGCAAGATATTTCTTTGGGAAATAAATAATATGGGAACACAACCTGTCGCACATTCACGGAAAAGTTCAGAGATTTTGGGAAATACGCCAAATCACTTACTTGCTGAGAGTGAGATGAGAAGATCGATATCACACTCTGTCTGGAAAGTGGTGTTGGTCTTCTCATCTACCTCTCAGAGAGAAAGAAAATACGCTTGGTTCCCAAATTGTCCAACTTTTTCTTTAAATGGTATAATGGGGTTCCTTCTACTACTGAGCAATGGGAGGGTGACCTGAAGAAGTAACAAACCAAGTTCTCTTAGATTTTTGCTTTGTCAAGGAAGGGGTCATCTGAAGCTTTTTGCCAGACTTCCTTCAGAGAGCTAAAAGCATCAGACAAATGCAACCTTTTAACTTGTTGGTATTTTTTTTTTTCTCAGGAGTGGCCAAGCTGTACAGATTGTCTTTACACTTGACTGAGATTCGATCACAAAGAAGGCCAGACCTCCACCAGATGATAACATTCCAACTGAATCATGTTCTTGCCTTATCTAATACAGATTGCATGTTAATACAAAAAAAGGGGTCTGAGGGTCTACAAACAAGTCTAATTTTCCAGATCAGTAGCACTTTTTCTCTCTGGGATCAGAGGCAGGGTTAAATATGTAAACTCAAACGACAACAACCCAACAACATCCGAACCCTTCAGCATCACAAGATTAGTTTTTTAGCCTCAAGGGATCAGAGAGGTACTTGATGAGTGACCATAGTCACTTACAAGTTGTCAGCATAGGGAGTGTTTCAGCCAGAACAGATATGCTTCCATTTTAATCAATAAGAGCTGTCTACTATAAACTGTCTTTTTAGGTTTCCAGTCAAATACCGATGCTTCGTCACAGCCCTCAGCAACTTCTACCGATGCACAAGGTATCATTTAGCGTCTGTATGAGATGCACCAGGCTTTCAACTAACTCCAGTGTAAACCCATCTGCAGCTATATTATGAGCAAGAGCAAGTGCTCCAGAAGTTAGGTGATGTAGTATTAAGATCAAGAAAGTCCATTTAGGGTGGACGGGAGGGGTGGTGTATGAAACGCTGACTTATGTAGGCTATGTAAGTTAATTTATGTTTAAGCCGTGATATTTTTCCTGAGCTTTACCAAGTAGTTTTGTTCGTATTCACAGTGTGAACCACATACCCCACGTGCTTAAAACTGTGGCCGTAGTGGTGTGTCATATTTTGACATGTAGGGCTACCGAGTGCATTAAAAAGTGGTGCCAAGGAGTCCCAGGCATGTGACACGTTGGAATGAGAATAGTTGACAATACAATAATGGGTAGAAATACACTAACTACAGCAGTGGTCTCAAACTGCCGGCATGGGGCCCAACATCCCCCTCCCTCCGGCTCGCTACATATCAAAAATATAATACAATCCGGCCAACAAAATTATTTTTCTATTGAATTGTTTTTTCTAGTTGTTTCTTACCACTTTAAACTACCCTATTCATATACAATTTAAATAAAATGACACCATTAAACAAATAATATATATATATTGTTTGGAGCAAAGTAATGGCAAAGGTCAAAAGTGCCGGTGACTGCCCAGTCAGTTTTTGATAAGAAGAGAGCGGGCAGTAATGGAAATAAAAAAGTAAAATTTCAGAATATTGCACTTACTCACTGAAGTGGCCCTCCTATGAGATGACAAAACCAGCAGTGGCCCCAAGCCAGTTTGAGTTTGAGACCCCTGAACTAGTGATTGTATTTTGGGCTCATAGCACCAAAATGCAGGTGACCTACACAGCACAGAAGCTGCTGCTCTGCTAACATGGTGCTTTCATCCACACACTGTATATAAAAAAGGGCAATGCATCTCCACTGCCTTTCACTGTACAAAAGTGAATATACAATATACAAAATATCCCATATACGAGCATTGCCATCTTGTAATTTTGGAGCTAGAGTATCGAAGTCCCGCCCATCATCACCCGCTCCACTAATCACAAGTCGATCACAGCTGTCAATCACAATCATGACATTTCAGCCCATTTTTATATCATCAAATAACTAATTACAACCAAACTTACCAGAAAAATGAACACTTGAATGTGATAAGAACTTCCTAAATGATGGAAACCATCTTCGGAGGAAAATGTATTTGACATGTACTTGATATTTTAGTTTGGCCCATGTCCCATCTGCTAACATGGAGGGGGCGGGATTTATGACCTGTCCTGCAGCCAGCCACCAGGGGTCGATTGAGATGTTTTGGCTTCACTTTTGAGGAGCTGTCAAGCCGTCAATCTTTATAGTCGATGCTTTCATCCCATAACCTGTGTAGACAGTCACTATGACCTTGGTCCTTGACTGCTTAGTGGTACTTCACACCTTCTGATGATGTCAATATTAGAGATCATTGTTTTCTCAGCCTGGGTAATGACATGCTTCAGCAATCTGACTCAGGAGGAAAGAAACTGGTGATACATCTTTGCTTGGTCCTTAATTTCAGAGGCCTTCCTCAGCTTGACAGAGTCCTCCACCTTCCTGGGATCAATCACTGGGTTGGTTCTTTCATCATGGACCCACCATCCTACGTGTTGGATATACTACGACTGTCTTGGAGCCTGAACTAGCAATTTATATTACGGTAATCAACCGACTGTGCAACATGTAATGTGCATTCTTGGAGAATACTGTGGAAAGTGTTTCCACATTCTCCAGGCTGCACTTTCTCTTAAAATACAACAATCTACTATCTGTGAATGTTAAGCTTGACACACTGTCAGTCCGAAATTAATCATAAAAAGTAGTTCAACATGAAGAGGAGATAGAAAGAAAATAAATTAATAAACGTACGGAAATGTAGTGTAAATTGCACCTGGTAAAATAAAACAGAGAAGCAATCAAAACAGGAAAATACACATCCTCTGGATTTTGTCAGCCTCCTACAATGTTCAAAGTTAATTTATTGTCATTCTACAACACAGAGTTGCACATCAAATTGCAGAGTCCTTTTATGCTACACAGAAAAACAAAAACAAGAATAACAAACATCATAGGGTGGACTTTTAGCTACTACATTACAAATGGTATTGTAGCAATCGACTGCACATGTGTGGGAATTTTGTGTCTGTGTGGTCCGTAGTTGTCCATGTACACATCTGTTTGGGAGTATAATGGAGCCTTTACAGCAAAGAAGCTTCTCTGTCGTCTGGTGGTATGAAAGTCGATACCTCTGTATCCCTTGCCTGACGGCAGCAGGATGAACAGGCTGTAGCTGGGGTGGGTATTGTCTTTTAGTATCATGTAGGCACTGCGCAGGCACCGATATCACTGAATTTTGGTAGATGTTCTGAGGAGTTTTAATCACCCGCTGCAGAGCCCTCCTGTCCTGGGCCGGTCATGCCAATTTGTTCTGTTTCCAGTCAGGAAGCTTTCTATTCTATCCCTAAATGGTCTGGATCCACTTTACATTTCAGAACCCTCAACCCCTTATTCTGCTCCGAGACCCCTCAGATCAGAGAATCAAAGGAGATTCAAGATTCTTCATTTCCCCCCAGTTTGAATTCTCATTGTTGTTTGTAATCTGGTCGCTGATGGTTTTGTCATCCGCAAACTTCAAAACAGAGTTCTCTCCATGTCGGGGACTGCAGCGTGAACAGGTGTACAGCATGAACAGGAGGGAGCTAAGTACACGGCCCTAGTGTGCTCCGGTGTTCAACACTAGAATGGATGAGGTGTGACCGTCAATCCGAACTGCCGGGGGTCTGTTTGAGAAGAAGTCCAATATCCAGTTGCAGAGTGTGGTACTCAAGCCCAGAGTGCTAAGTTTGTCAGTTTATGGAGGAGATTGTATTGAATGCTGAGCTGAAATCAACAAAGAGCACTCTGATGTATTTCCAAGGTTTTTGTGGGCTGAATGGAGAGCAGTGAAGATGGCTTCCTCTATGGATCTGTTGGCTCTGGTGAGGGTCCAGGATGGCTGGGATGTTGATTTAGATGAGCTGGAGAAGCAGTTTCCCAAAGCACTTCGTCACAATGAGGCTGAGTGCCACAGGGTGGTAGTCCCTTAGACTACACTAGTGGTGCACAGAGACATCATTATTTGTATCTGTTTAATCAACAAAATGATCTGTCTGTATTCGGACAGAAAACTGGACGTGGGTGTGGTTTATATCGGAAGTCTCGCTAAATCAGGCAAATGTTGTATTTTCTAACTAATATTCATTGGCAATGCAATTTCTGTGCCTATAAATAGTCAAATTGATTTCTCTTTTTTTATTGGTATATAATTGATATATTCCCACATCCTCATACTGTACCTCTCTCTCTCTCTCTCTCTTTAACTTTCTGAACCCCCCCTCCCCAAACTCTAAAGTTTATAAATCAAAATATTTAGTATTGCATTGTAATGCAATATTATAATTATTAATTATTTCTCTACAGATATATATAGAAAAATATCCTTCAGTCGAAAGGTATAATGTTAAATTCCAATTATGCTACATTTGCGTTTATTTATATTTCAACTTGTTTTTGTTTGTTTTTTAAATGGAGGAAATTAACATATAGGCTACAGCTAAAATTACATGTTCTAAGTTTTATTTTGATGTACACCTTGCAGGGTTTGAAAGAAATCCAGCTGCCACACCAGGTTTTTTGTCTCCCTACTCCCACACATAACGCCTCCTCGATGTGTGGTAGTGATAGTGGTAGTTATAGCCGGGAACTAATGATGTGTGGGCGGGTCAAAAAGTGACAAAGCAGTGCTCCAAGTAAGTCATTAACAACTTACCGAAACATTGCATGCAATCATCATCTCCCCTGCTCTCTTTTTCTCTAAAGCTGACACACACACACACACACACACACACACACACACACACACACACACACTCACACCTTGGATTCTACAAAATATAGCGATCACTTTTCAATAATGTGTAGTAAATGAAATGGCTCGTTAGTGAAATCAAATTCCTACGTTGCAAACAGAATGGGCATTTTTATTGTGGCCAGTCACAATTATATTAATCATTTTTGAAGAATTATAATAACTGACGCACAGACAATCATGTTTTTTTCCCCCTTGAATAATAAGGAGCAACTTCAGGTAGAAGAAATATCCCTTTCCATTGCATTATTTGTGCTTTCCCGAATATTGGATTGGGATCCAGATACCTACCATCCCTACTAGACACTGCAGTCTTTTTAGGTACAGGGATGATGGTGGCTGTCTTAAAGCAGGTGGGAACACTCTTCTGTGACAGTGATATGTTAAAATTGTCAGCAGTGGCAACTTGCTGGTTTGCACATGTTCTCAGTACACAGCCAGGGATGTTATCAGGCCCAGCAGATTTACTCATATTCTCTCTCAGCAGGGTTTTTCTTGCATCCGCTGTGGATATTGGCAATGGCCGCTTGGTCCTCTGGAGGCGGGACAGACAAGATACAAGCTCAATTTTAGGTTTTGCACCCCACGTCTAATGGTTCGTACCCTTTCAACACCCCAAATCTGCTTTTCCTCCACCTCGTCTTGATACAACATGTCAAACAGACATTCTTCAGTGGGAGAGAGGGATAATCTGTTAATCGCTTTGCCGAGGCAAACGGGGAAGGAAAGGACAGACAGATTGATCTTCACGAAGCTGATGAGATGCTCTCTAGTTTTGACCGAGGCAATGAAAGCTGCCGTGTAGGAGCTGAGCATGGATCCAAATGAGGCATTTTAATACACTGAGAGACAGAGATATGGAGGAGGGAGAGAGATAGATTGAGGGAAGAAAGGAGAGACAAATGGCAGTAAAAGAGACAGAGAGAGATAGATTGAGGGAAGGGAGAATAAATGGGAAGGTAGGAGAGAGAGAGATGGATTGAGAGAAAGGGAGGGTGCAAAGGGTGGGAGAGACAGATTGATAAAGGTAAAGGGAGAGAGAAATCGATCTTGTGGCAAGAATATGCCCCCCGGAGGATAAGGCTCCTAGAATACCAGGTTGGTTTTCTTTGCTTACAGGAAGAGGTATTTCTGTGCTTCGTAAAGGGTTAGATACATATGGGGTTCTGAAGGTCAATAGCCAAAGTTTTGTTCTGAATTTACTGCAGTCACTTAAGATTTACAAATCTTCATGTAAGAATTACAGTGCCATTGGTTTGGTGGCCTTGTTTTGTCTGTTATATATTGTCTATATATATTTTTTCACGTTCTTAAGCCGGCCTTACACCAAATGACTTTTCAAGCGATTTCACTGTTGCAGACAAATTTCCAATGTCGGAATAAAATCTTGAGAGTTTTGTTTGAGTTGTGGTGTGCTCCTGTGATCTGGATCATTTAGAGTAAGGTCATCATAAAACTCAGTCCAAGCGGTCTTTTTCTCATCTTGATGTTCCGATAAAATCAAACATGTTTAATCTTATCATAAATGTTTAGTCTCGGCTAAGGTAAATAGTGAATTCAATGACATTGTCCTGTTTGGTGCGCTCTCTCCAGCGCCAAATGGGAAACAGAAAACAGGGTAGACAGTAAACATGGAGGAGACTCCGGGGAGGCAAAGACCGTTCTCTTGGACTGTGGAAAATGAGGAGAAACTGTTTGAGTTGTGAAGTAAACAAGTCTGTGTTCAGTTCGGTGTCTATGTGATCTGTCAACAAGCACTTATTTTTAGTGAGAAATCTTCATTTTTGAAGCCATTCGCCTCTCATTCCCACAGACTTCTCCCACCCAATGGAGGCTGGTAGTGAGTTGATGCAACAAAATCCAACATGTAAAGTTTGTACATAAATACAAGCCCTATTTGGACAGGATTAATATTACAGGGGGTCGTGGGTGATAAAAAATGAGCCATGCTCCTCAGTAATTAAACACATCGTTCCGGATGGCCTTCTTGCCAATACGAAATTTCAGGGGGTCGGATGAAATTTAACCTGCAGACAGTTTAAAGTAAT